>LOEQ01007585.1:54896-66358 GCA_001685075.1 Bramus lutescens | reverse complement strand
ATGGTTTATGTATTATATTAGCAGCTTTGTGTTGTTTCAATCAAATACCTGAGAGAACTCTATAAATAAAAGAGGCCAATAGCTCATAATTTAAGACATTCATAAGTAGGGCATCTGCCGTGGCTCATTTCTGATAATAATCTCATGGAAAATATTAGATGGCAACAACAAGAACGTATTTTGGAGCACACAGTTACATCTTGAACAAAAGGGAAAAGAAAGGGGACAGGCAAGACACACTTGCTCCTTTATAATAATACTTTAAGGAGCTCCAAGGGGAAGACATGAAATGTCTCATGCCCAGTGACTTGAGCATCTTCTACTAAGTTCCACCACCCAAAAGTTTCACCATCCCTCCTAGGGACCACATGTGTCATCACAATTGACCCTTGGGGGATATAAACCATATCAAACCATAGTAGGTATGATAAATAAAGAGAAAACTAATAGTATTCAACCAAAACGTAAACTGCTTCCAGATTTATAAACAGAATAAAGCTGAAAGAGAGTCTGAAGGGCCTTTGAATTCCCAAAGAAGCAGGAAAATATGTGATAAATATTCACAAATAAGATCCATCAGACAATGTGTTTACCTGTTCAAATTTGAGCCTATTTAAATACTGACTCATATAACCAATACGGAAGTTGTAAGTAACACTAACAAAGGTTTTCACTAAATATAATGTAAGTAGAGCACTAATTATGAATCCTTTTATGAGTTCAGTAATTCAAGCAGTTTGACACAAATTAGTAAACAATCAGTTGGAGAAAACTTATAAAAGATCCTTGATAACAGCAGACATATTTTGTATCAAAGAACACACCTAGAATTCTTTGCACTTATCATTTAAAATCTTGGAGAGAATACTTCCAGCTTACTTCTCTATCCTCTAGAATTTTGCCATACACACTTCCCGCTAAGCAATGGATTGTGCATTGTAAAGAGAATATATGGAAAAAAGTATCCAGTCCTAGGTATTTTATAATTTAAGAACACTGACAAATAACTATTTGTATAGAAGAGAGGCCAGAATAGTAAGGGTCTAAAATTCATCGTCTGAAAAATGAATGGAATAAAAGAACATGGAATAACCACAAGGAGACGGCAACAGGTAGAATATTACAGCTACTTTCAAAACCTTAATGAACTCTGCGTTTTACTCTGGAGACAGGTGGCACACCATTTTTTATTTATAGTGATTAAAGTGTTAACATTTACAAATGATTTCTTCAATATAATGCTACCAAGCTGTACTGCGGCTCTCAAATCCATGTGCATTCTCTCTCTCTCTCCTCTCTCTCTCTGTCTCTCTCTCTGTGTCTCTCTCTGTGTGTCTCCTTCTCTCTCTCTGTCTCTGTCTCTCTGTCTCTCTCTCCTCTGTCCTCTCTCTCTCCTCTCTCTCTGTCTCTCTCTCTGTCTCTCTCTCTCCTCTCTCTCTCTGTCTCTCTCTCTCCTGTTACTTCCTTAAGTGATATAAAAATATAGTCAGTTGCCAGCATCAATCTATATTATCATGTGCTTGTCAGATAGTCTTTAAGACGAAAGGAGTATAACTGGATGATACCTACTGCTCTAGAGGTATACAAGGAGAAGTAGGCATAATTGAGTTCACTTGAGCAAATAAACAGAACTGATCCATCCTGGAAACAATCTTCTTAGAAACTATGAAGGTTCCTCATAATCAAAGTATCCCATGAATTTACAAGATTTCTGACAGGTTAGGGAAAGGGTCACCACACTGAATAGACAATTATGAATAATTTCTAATATTTTTTTAATAAATAATAGAAAATATCTGAACAGGTTTATTAAAGTTCTTTAATTACAAATCAAATGTTCCTCAAGGTCAAACAATACAGCAATGTTTCCTTTCTTTTTTACTAATTGTATGCATGCCTTTTAATTTAATTTAGTTTATGTGTATGAGTTTCTACTTGTGTGTCTGTGTACCGCATGTGTGCCTGGCACTCCACAGAGGTGAGAAGAGGGCATTAAAACCCCTGGGTATATATTTTTAGTTATGAACCACTATGTGTATGCTGGGAATTTAACCTGAATCCTCTGAAGGAGCAGCTGGTGCTCTTAGCCATTTAGTCACCTCATCAGCCCTATTTCCTCTTTTTGAAGGTGTTTTCTTAGAAAATCAACCTCTTCCATAATGGGTTTAATAGAGGTAGGCTTCACAACTGTGAGTTCTATTTCTTACTTGTAAGATCTTTGAACTCAGTTACAAATACAGAATCAGAGGAATTGCTGGCAGTTACGACTTTTTAAGAGAAAGGGAAATATAATTTCTCTAAGGAAAAATCATACAGAACCAACATAAGAAATTATATGAATAAGGGGCAACCCACAGATAATTTGTTTTAAAATCTTAATTGTTTTGCCAAGCATAGAGAGCTGAATTAAAGACAGGCAATCAAAGGCAGTGATTATAAACCACTTATCCAGTTGGCATCATGCTAACAATGGGATCCCCTAGCCATCATGTAGCACTGATATTATTTTGACATTTTTATAAACAATGTGTGAGAGAAAGACATTTTCAGATTTAAAGAATACATTAAGCTATTGCAAGTACTGAACTGTCAAAGTGGTTGGGGAAAAACTGCCTAAAAATGTCATATGATTGAAGGAGTGGGATGCAGAAAAGAGGCAGGTGGGCTTCAAGGTAATGCTTTTAAGCAAAAATTACTGAAAGTGATCAACCATTATAAAATGGTTGACTTTCAAATCTCTACATACATTCTCGACTTCTGTTCATGAAGACCAGGCTGTTAAAGTCATCTCCCAATTACATATTTCCAACTGTGTGGCTCATATGCACATCAAACTCAATATAATCTTCATTTAAATTCATATCCCCATTCACATAGACACATTTTAATTTTGGCCTTTATAATTTTTAACATGTTGGCTAGTATTATCAATCACTCAAGATAGACACACAAGAGTCACCATGTTCAATTTGTCACAAAGACCACCAACAGTGTACCATAGAATTCACCCTTTAGAACTCAATTACAAATACAGAATCAGAGGAATTGCTGGCAGTTACAACTTTTTAATAGAAAGGGAAATATAATTTCTCTTAAGGAAAAATCATACAGAATCAACATAAGAAATTATATGAATAAGGGGCAACCTACAGATAATTTGTTTTCATTCTGCCAAAGTTATTTCTTCCTCTCTAAAGGTATACAGTAACTTTTGGAATTAAATATATATATTCTTATCTGTGTTAAAAAAAAACAAGAGGCAGATTTGTTATTAAGGGATATTCATTGAAGTATTGTGTGCATTGGTAAACAGTTGACAACAAATCAAATATGCATTCACAAGACAATACATAAATGAATTACGGCACAGTCACATAAAACTCTAAGGCAATAAAGTAAATGTTACAAGTGTGAATAAATCTAAGATTCATACTGATGAAGGAAACTGTCAAAGAAGAATTTACTTCATGCCACTGAAACACATAAAATAATATTTACTACGGAAATAAACTGTGCTTGGGATAGTATTTCTGATGAACGAGGCAGGTAAATTATGGCAGAAAGGTGGGCTATAGGTAGCTTCAAACATACATGTAATAATTCAGTTCTAAGAAGGGATCTAAAGCAAGTGTTGCAACATAAAAGATGTAACATATCAGGGTGGTATTACACAAGAATGTTTGTCTAAACCTTCTAATACTTTTTTACATGCTTGAAATACATTCCAAAAATACAGTTGTAAGTCTGGTGTGGTTGTGTGTACCTGTAATTCCAGTACTGAGAAGTGCAGGCAAATGTAATTAGTTGCATTATTGGCCCAAGTATTGAAAACAAGAGACTGTGAGTGCTCCCCCCTAAATGGAACATCTGTATCACCACTTTCCCCAAGACTCAGGTAACAACTTGGAAGAGGAGGCAGGATTGTATGAGTGTGAGCATTGGAAGGAACATTAGAAATGCTGTCTTCTGGGCATGGCATGGGTAACACACTTGTGAGTTAATAGCAGCTAAGGTTACCTGCACAAGACCTGAACAAGATCAAACCATCTAATGTTCTAGCATAGAGGAGCTTCTCTCTAGGCCCAGCTTCTAACTAAGGATCTATTGGAAGCTGATAGTTGCTGAAAAACAGATTCATTCTTCTTTTGAGACTGTAGCTACTGGTAGGTTCCCCATACTCCAGTCGATGGGCCTATACCCATGTATGTATGGATATCACTAACTGAACATAGTGTGCTGTCAAAAAAAAGAAGAAGAAAGAAATAGGGGGAGAATTAAGAATGAAAGAGAATGACAGAGAAAGAAAGGAAAGAAGGAAGAAAGAAACCAAACAAGCAAGTACAAAGTTGGAAGGTGAACATATAGGGTGTGCTAGATGGTATTAAGTCAACTTGGTATAAGCTGGAGTCACTTTGGAAAAGGGAACGTTTAGAAAATGCCTTCAATAGTAATAGCCTGTAGTTAAGTGTGTAGGGCATTTTCCTGTTTGATAATTGATGTGGGAGAGCCCAACTCACTGTGTGCCTCCTTTGAATGAGTAGTCCTGGATAGTATAAGAAAGCAAGCTGAGGAAGTCATGGAGAGCAAGCCATTAGATAATACTCCTTCATGGTCTGTCTCTGCAGCAGTTACGGCCTCCAAGGTTCCTTTGAGATTCTGCCCTGAGTTTCAGGGATGATGAACTACAAGCTATAAGATGAAATCGACCCTTTCCTCCTAAACTTGCTTTTAGTCATGGTGTTCTATAACAGCAATAGAAACCTAACTGAGATATTGGGTATATGAGGAGAGCTGGAGGGAAAAAACAGGGTGCACATATAAAATTCTCAAAAGAACAAACAACAAAAAGAACTATGGTGAGTAGGAAGCCAGTGTTGGCTGCACAGCATTAAAACATAAATGTGCATTACCCATTATGCAACATCCTTTTCAATTGTCCTTTCCTCATTTAGCACATTAAAATGGCATCTCTGACCAACGGTCTATTGCCAGAATAATCATGAAGAAAAGATATGAGCAAAGGGAAGTTCTCATAAAGCAAGTAAAATAGTGCTACATATTTTTGGGATCATGAAGAAGCTTTTTAGAAGCTCATAAATCTATAAATTTCTATGATCTGTAGCAAAGTGACTTTGAAGTGGATACTGAAAGCACAGAGAAAAAAGAGGGAAAGAGACTGGACCGGTTGATTAGGCTTTGGTAATGATTTTTGAAAAAATTTTTTGACTTCGGAGCATATCAAATAGTTAATTTCCTAATCAGTGTGGCCAGAACTGTCAGGCTATCCTATTTTTTTTTATTGATTCTCCTTTCGAGTTGGATTTTATTTTGTGTTGTGTTAGTGGTTTTATTTGAGGTTTGTGTTTGATTTGAGAGTTGTATTTTGTTTTGCTTGTTGACACCGGTTTTCATTTTGTAGCCCAGGCTGGCATGAAACCAGTTCATTTCAAGTTTTACATAACAGGAAATATACTGAGACATAAGGTTTACCTATCAAATCTGTAACATTTAATTTCTACTTAAATAGCAGCCAAAGTGTTGCTAGGTTGCTGTAGGGCAATTTTACGTGAGACTAAATCTGGCTTTCCATGTCTAAATAAAATAATTTTAAAAGGTCTAAGTAAGGTTAATAGAAACCACTCAAGTAGAATTTTATATTTTATTGCCCAAAGCATATCTATATATAAAAATATATGTATATATACATATATATATATGAGGAAAAGAAAGGGAGATTAATTGATTTTAGGTGCTAACAGTCAAGTTTATGCTAACCAATGCTAATCAGGTTGTTTCTGATTACTGAGTGTAAAGAGTCATGATAAACATGAAACAAGTATCTCACTGCAGATTTTCCTAAACACACATATCTTGGTTAGTACTGTGATTTGATTATATCAATCACTAATGTTATGAAACTCTATCATAAATTAGGAATATACTGAGATTCTGAGTGTTTATTGTGTGGGGGTCAACAGTAGCTTAATTATAATCTTACCACACCTTTAAAACATAGCATAATCAGGAAGGAAAGGACATTTTCAGAGAATTCTGAGAAGAAATGAATCAACGTTGTAAAGTGGTACAAACAGATGGAGAAAGTGGCAAATCTTCAAATGCTGATTAAAACCATTACCTACTGTAAATTTCAATTTTCTTAAATATCATTAACCTTGAAATTAATTAGAAACCTAAATATTATGTTTGTTCTGATTCATAGAATACTGCTTAAGACCACTGTTATGCAACAATTGGATTTGTAATTATTTATTAACCTTTGCACTGCCCATAATGTGTAATATAAAAATCCTATGGAGTTGCAAAATGGGTTGCTCAATAAATGTCATTGACTGCTTGTCTGTAAACTATCAATCTACAACTCCTCCAGGACTGGCAGAGGACAGAGGTGATGACAACCAAAACAAGTGCAAGTGTTTAGAATGGCTCATTTACATAATTCATAACTGATATTAGAATTTTTAAACTGCACTTAAGGTTGCACTCAGAAAATCCATGTCAAGCATATGTGTTCTCTTAGGAACTGGAAACACATAGCAATGCAAAATTCTCCCTCTCCCTCTTGTATAGCCTGCAGTCAGTTGTCAGATCATATAAACTCAGTTTCATATCACGCTTGTCATCTTATTTCCACCTTTCCCTTTGGGATGTCAATGGATTAGTTCCAAATGCTCAAATTTAGTCAGTGTGTGTGCGTGTGTGTGTGTGTGCGTGTGTGTGCGCGCGTGCTTTGTTCACTATAGCACTGTTTTATTTTTTCTCTTTTTTATTACTTAAAAAAATACCAATCCAAATTCCCACTCCCTCCCCTCCTCCCAGTCCGCTCCCTCTCCCTCCACAGACTCTCTCCCACCCCTCCAACTCTAAAGGACTGCCATGCACCCTGCCCTGTGGAAAGTCCAAGGCCTCCCTACTATGTCTAGGTTGAGCAAGGTCTACATCCAAAGAGAATAGGATCCCATGAAGCCGGTATATGGAGTAGAGACACATCCCAGTGTCACTATCAGTGGCCCCTCAGTCTGCCCCAGCTNAGAATAGGATCCCATGAAGCCGGTATATGGAGTAGAGACACATCCCAGTGTCACCATCAGTGGCCCCTCAGTCTGCCCCAGCTGTCAACTCCCTTCAGGGGGGCTTGGTTGTTCCCATGCTCATTTACTCACAGTCCAGTTGGAGTTGGTGAGCTACCATTAGCTCAAGCAAACTGTCTCAGTGGGTTACCCCCTCGTGGTCTTGAATTCCTTGCTTATACTCTCACTCCCTCTACTCTTTAACTGGATCTTGAGAGCTCAGTCCAGTGCTCCGATGTGGGTCATTGCCTTACAGAGGATTCTTAAAGGAATCCTTAAGGCTGAAGAGAAAGATAAACATACCAAAAGTGCTAAAGAGACCATGCTAGAACAGTAGTTAAGCAAATGAGGAATATTGAGAGATCAAACACTATAAAATAAAATCCACATAATTTAATATATGTCTATCGATAGTAATTATAAATATTAATGGTTTTGATTTCTCAATCAAAAGACACAGGTTAGCAGAAAGGATTTATCTATTTGTTGCCTTCAATAAATGCACCTAACTATATAAGACAGATTCAACTCTAAGGAGAAAAGATTGAAAGAAATATACATCAGAGAAAAGATAGCCTCTCGTACAAATGGTGTAAGGCTTGGAAAAGTTTATATCCATGTATAGACACTGGAACTAGGTCCCTGTCTCTAACCTTGCACAAAATTAACTCAAAATGAGCCAAATGTTTTAATTTAAAGCCTGAAATTCTTAGGGAAAAGGAGTTTAAAAAGTTTTTAAAAGTATAAGGAAGGACATTCTAAATAAGATGCCAGTCATTCAGGACATAATGTCAACAAGCAATGAATGGGAATTTTTTTTTATTAAAAACCTTCACAATAGCAAAGATGTCAGCTACCTAAGGAATCAAAAAATCATTTATCTAGACTGTGAAAAGGATTCAGAACACTAGACAAGAACTGAATGACCCAATCAATAAATGAATAGACAGTTTTCATCATCTAATGACTCTTGGAATTGAGTTCTGAAAAATAGGGCAGCAAGAAAGTCTAGAAGAGAAACATAGAATGTCAGAGCTAGAATGATCCTCTTACTCAACACATAAAAAATAGAAGATCAGAAATGGTAATTGACCTGATAAAGTTAAGGAATTAAAGGACAAATAGGTAATTCTATTACTCACTTCCTCCCAGAAAACTTTGTGCTCTCCAGCCAGCTGGGGAAGGGGTATTTGGAACCTCGCCTAACATCCCCCTAGTAGATGAGAATTATAGGTGATTAACATAATTTGCATCTGCCTGCATAGACTTTTATTAGGTATTCTCCCCGCAATACTCCAGCTGAGATTCTAGCTATTTTGATGGTTTTTATGTTACTCACCTTTCTCACCTACACTATGTTACTGACCTAGAGCCCGTAAGGGCTAAATGCAAGGAACAAGGAAATGACAGTGAGGGTAGGGAAATCTCAATTTTCTTTTCTCCAAGTCTATAAATGTTAGTGTGAAGAAATCCTACTTTTAAAGAAGTCAAGTGTATATTTGCAGAATTTTCTTAATAGCTTTCACCAAGTTACATGAAAAATTGGGGGGGAGAATAAACATTGACTTTTGAGTCTGGGAACTTGAATTCAAATCCATGTTCTGACACTGCCTCTCTCCATGGTCTTGGGCAATTCTCTTTTCCTACTAAACTTCAGTCTTCATATCTTTAAAACATCAAAGAATTTTTATGTTCCCTGGAATTTAAGATATCTAAAAACAGGATACTTGTCTGAAAGCTTCCTTCTTATGCCAGCAAGATCTGAATCCATGGTCCTTGTCATGTATCTTCTTAAGCCTAATAAATGTGAGATATTTAGTAAATTACCCTTGTTCTTTTCTATTTATCCTATGCTTCAAAATGAAGTTATTTCTCATTTAATTGAACCTTCTCCTTGTGACTGGTTTTTAGAGCACCTGTGTTTAGAGAAGGAAACCCAGGAAATTAATAGGTTTTCTGCTCTCTCCCCAATAATAAATTTCTTCACCAATGCAGAAAGCCAGATCAAGCCATATTGAAAAAGTATAACAACAGGTTTAAGTTTGTTGTAATGAGGCCACTTATTTGTTTCCGAGCTGCCTGGCAGTTTAGACCTGAAATAATCACACAGAAACTATATTATTAAGTTACTGCTTAGCCCATTAGCTCTAGCTTCTTATTGGCTAACTTTTACATTAATTTAACCAATTTCTATTATTCTGTGTACCACCACATGGCTGTAGCTTCCTGGATAGAGTCCTGGCATCTGTCTCTGGTGGGGCTACATGGTTTCTGTCTGACTCCACCTCCTTTCTCACAGCATTCAGTTTAGTTTTCCATGCCTAGCTCTGCTCTATACTATCATAGGGTTGAGACAGTTTCTTTATTAACTAATGGTATTGACAGTATACAGAGGGGAATTCCACATCACCTCCCCTTTTCTGTTTAAATATAAAAGGGAAGGTTTTAACATTAACATAGTAAAATTACATATAACAAACAGGTATCAAGCAAGAATTATAGTTACAATATTTATACTTACATTATCTCTTGTCATAACTAGGGAAAAATATAACTATAATTTCTGCAACTCCATCAAAGACTCCAGAAGGATATACCTAAGTAAATAGGAAGTGCATTGTAAGCAACTTCAAAAACTCTAGAATTGACATAGATACCTTGCTGCCTGGATAGTCACCCAAAGTTCTTCTGTACAGTTGGTGCATCCATCTTCAGCCTACTGGCCCATAGTATCCAGCAGACTTTTTCCACAAAGCAGGGAATTTCAAAGACAGTTCCACCTATATTGGCAGTTTGTCAGTCCCTTTTTTCTGTGTCCTGCAGAATGTCTCGCAGACTCTTTTATAAAGCAGAAAGCCTAAAAAGATAGTTTCACCTTTAGGCAAGTTCATCAGTCATTTCTCTGTGGGTCCTGCATGTCCAGTNATATTCTGAAGGTCTCTGAAAAATTTGAAGAATACCTATCTAACTGAAATATATCTCTACATATCTAGAAAACCTAACATCACTAGAAGCTTGACTATTACATATGACTCTCTATTAACCTATATTTCTTAATTATATGTTGCATTTTTAAATGAGCTGCACAAACACAATAATCAAGAGCAGAAATATACATATATACAGTATAACAATTGTATCAATAAACCAAGATCCATACCAATGAAAATCTCTATAGCATATTCCCCTTTAAATGTAAAAAACATGTATAAACAATTTTGGGGACTATGGACATAATTCTTTTCCAAACTGCTTCCTGATTTTTGTTGAGAGAAGTAATTTTAAGGGGACATTCACAGTGACTTTTCGGGGGATCAAGGTCTCTCAAACCATATTAGCCTGGAATGAATCCACAGGTTCTCATTCTTTGTGGAAACAAAAGAAGGACCTCTTTTCCAAAGCAACGTATCCTTAGATCCACATTTTGAAATCAAGATACCTTTAAGATATATATGGTAGTTTAGCTTAGCAGTTTATACAATGAAATGTCTCTTTGTACTTAGTTCCTTCACAGTCAAAATATCCAAATAAAACAAAATAATATACATAATTCAGACTCTCTGTGCGTATTTCATCTTTATGTGGCTTGTTTTTACTCTATTACTTTTTAATATTTATTTTATTATCTTTACTCTTTTAAACTATGACTGTCTTACTCTGTCCCTTTAAAGACTTCATTTTATTTTTTTAAACCATTTACTCCTTCTCTCTCCCAAGCCTGCATACATTTATCCAACACTGTGACCCATTTAGAGGTCTTTTTCATATGAATTTGTCTTTATTGTGTGTGTGTAATTATTTTTTGACCAGAAGCACTTCTTAAAATGCTAAGCATTTCTTAAGAATCTAAGCTGTGGCATTGCTAAGGTATATAAGGCACTGCCTGCTTACTCTGCCCAGTTCAGCATGGCAGAGACGTTTGCTGCTTCTGGGAGCCATATATTACCCCATTTTTAGGCACACAGTAGGTCTATGTTGCCATTAAACAAGTTGTATCAGTCTGCTCACAAAGCCCATTTAAATGCTTGGCCTCCTGAAAGAGCCAGAGGTTGTGCTGGCAGTACAGCCCAGAAAACTGGCATTTCAAAGCCGTGTGGCTTTTTTTTCTGCTACCACTGAGTCAGGAAAACCTCTCTTAAAGGAGCTGCAGCGTGCCACCAGCAAACAGCAAGAAACCGTGTTAAACTCTGTATTTTTGTGACTAGAATTCATTTTCAAGCTCTCTCAGGTTTTAAATGGATTTTAGTTGGTCACATTGGTGCCAATTGTTGTAAGGAGTCCGCTAGTTAGCTCCTGGCCACTTAGCACCAAAATAATCATACAGAAACTGTATTAATTAAATCACTACTTGGTCCATTAGCCCTAGCTTCTTAT
>LOEQ01007585.1:40837-54747 GCA_001685075.1 Bramus lutescens | reverse complement strand
TCTTCTCTCTCTCTCTCTCTCTCTCTCTCTCCTCCTCCTCCTTCTCTCTTTCTCTCTTTCCTCATTTTTTAGATAACATGTCCCAGGCTTGCCTTGAATACATGATCTTCCTGCTTTCTCCTCTCAAGTGCTGGCCTTTCTTTAATTAGCACTGTCATGATTGCTTTGCACTGTTGTATCCATCAGAAAACATAAATTGAGAATACAAATGGAAACATTTGACAATCTGACATCATTTAAAAGTATGATTCCTGATAAGTAAAAATCCCCCCTCCCTAGTAGTGAGTGACTCTGCCCATGCATTATGTTAAATAAGGCTGAATTAATAATCCAGACTTAATCTGAGTAAAACATTCCCAGGTGGTCCCATGGAAAAGAAGAAATCATGAAGAGGGACCATGAGGGAAATTCTGTAGGTCAGACCTTAAATACCCTCCAGGAGTAGAGCCACTACTTGGGATTTTTCTTTGGGTAGGTTCTGGAGAGGGCAGCTCCTGGGGAGATCCCAACTTCACAAAGTTCACAGTCATAAAAAATGATCACACAATTATTATGTATAAATTATTTAATGTACAATTCACATAAATAAAGCAGTGATAAATTATTTATGTGGCATGTTACCACGTAAAAATGTGCAGAGAACATGGCCTTTAGAGCTGTGAGGTGCTTGGCAATTAGTATGTCCACATAAGATTTGTCTTTTGAATATACTCGATTTATTCATAGAAACATCAACATCTCACCAAGCAGGGAACACTGGGCAGAAATGCTTCTGTGGGATTTGGCTCAGGAATCTTCTCAAGTGAGGATGCCTTGGAAGAGTGCAGGCTTGACCCATGTCCACCATGAAGTCCTTCAGCTGCATTAGGCTGGGGTAATGGCACTGAATAGGTTCAGGAGAATCTTGAGGCCATAGGCCAACGGTTAGTGTTATGCCCAGATCACGGAGTCCCCCCAAAACCAGCTAGAAGACAGAATCCTGTATGTAAAAGCAAAGAGCCTTTATTCAAGCTTAAGCTTGGACTCCCCATCTGTCTGATGCAGTGATTGAGAGCAGAGAGTCCCAAGCCCAGTCGGAGTATTTTTTTTAATCATAGTAGAGGTTGGAGTGAGGGGTTTTCAGGGTTCAGAACCCTAATTGACTGGAATTTTTCTAGGGTTCTTGGCAAAAGGAGAATAGGTGAGTCCTGGACTCAGGGACATCTGGTGGTCTTATCTAATCTTATCTAATGATTGGAATGTCAGGTACTTCCCTTTAGATGTTGGTCCTCCCTGGGCGGTGCCAGTTTATGACTTTTTCTGGAACCCAGTGCTTCCTGTCCTGGCAGCTGTATAGCCTAGGCCCCATGTGTGGCCAGGCTGCCCTGGGCTCCACACAGCCAGGGCCACATTATGTGTGGCCAAGTTGCCCTGGGCCCCCCAGCTAGCACAGTCGGGCCTATGTGAGTCCAGCAAAAGTGCTGGAAGTTCAGTGGACATTGAAGCCAAGGCCATGCACAAGTCAACTTGCCTATAGTTTATCAACACAGAGGATGGAAAAAGCCAGTGTCATAGAAGCAGTGCAGTGTGATCCCAGAGATCATTCCTAATGTCACAATTTTTGTATTATTTCATTGTGCAGTAACCTTGCATTATCAGGGCTCACAGCTTGGAGCTAGTTCCCTAATATATCAACACCACCTTGGGGTTAGTTCATTAACATAGCAAGACCTGCCATGGGCTAGACTCCTATCTGAGCTGCCTGGTGACCTGCCAGGGCCTTGCTTTCGAAGCCTAGCTTTTAGGAGAGCTAAGCTACTCATATTATGTCAAGTCACATAAAATGGTGTTTGACTTACACAAAATGATTTTCCTTATACATCTGAACTGTATCACACATTAGTAAAATTATTATACTAACTGTATTGAATATTATGCAAATCTTGCGTTTTAAAATTCAGACTTGATTTCTGGGATATAATTTGAATGATTCTGCTTTCTTGCATGTAGAAAAAAATGCAAGAAATTATGTCACTTTACCTAGTATTTGACATAAGTATGCTCCTTGTTTTGAATGCGATTCTAGGGGCTGGAGACCTGGAGAAAGAAGAACAGTTGCTGCTTTCATGATATTCATAGCCTGATTGGAGATGGACCAGTAAATAAACAGTGAAAATACAATGTGAACTGTGTTACAGTGGAGATGTGAATAGCATTCTCTGGGATTATATAGTAGCGTTACTTTTCAAGGGTGTTGTTCTGTGACCCCAAACATCAAACCTTTACAACAGGCATTTACAAAATTAAAATTTTACTGAATGTTGTTGACATGTAAGGAGACTAGGAATTAATAGGTCAAAGTTGCCTCCTGGATCAGTTGACTAGATATGAATTTATAGGAAGGGAAATCTACTTGTTGGTCAGAGAACAAGAAATTGTACATGTTTACTTTCAAGACAAATTACTCTGTGCAGGAGACATAAATGATGAGAAAATCTGGCTTGTTCTGCTCATATTCATTCTTGAAAAGCCAGCTCCATTTCAGGGAGATAGCTCAATTGGTAAAGGGCTTGCCACACAAGCATGAGGCCCTGAATTCAATAACCAGCACACATAATCCCAGCATGGAGGAAGGGAAGAGAGGAGGATCCTGGGCCTTGCTAACCAACTAGCCTAGCCCACTTGGTGAGACCCAGGCCAGTAAAAGATGCTGTCTTAGAAAATAAAGTGAAAGGTTGCTGAGGCCTATCACTCAGGGTTGATTTCTGACATCTACATACACATGCACACACACACACACACACACACACACACACACGAAGAAAAAAAGACAAAGAAAGAAATAAAAAGAAAAACAATTTCACGTAATAAGAATCATTAGGCCTGGTGGCTTATCCTGGAAGGCAATTTAAGAAAGTAATATCAGGATCTGGCCACCTTACCCCTTCTGCAGGGACTGAGATTCCGCCTTTGGGAAGATGAGGAAATGTTTTCCAGACGGGTATTAAGCAGAGCTGAGTCTGTTACTCATCTCATTGGAATGTTTCAGTCAATTTCTGGAGGGCAGGTAGAAGCATGCAGGTTTGTAGATTTCATGCTTTTCCAAGGTGACACATTTTGAATTAAGTCTGACTCAACAGCTTTTCCTGCTACAGAATTAATATGCCTTCCAGTGAAAAAGCACTTTGTGCACTTAGAGATGAGTAAAGGAAAAAGCTTTTTAATAATAGTGTATGACTGGTTCTGCCTAATGCACCAAAAAAGAACCTTCCTTGAATAGAACAATTTCCCAGTTTATATAGGCTTCAGCTTATACACTCCACATACACTGTCATCCTTGAATCCACTTCAGGTTAGTCCCAAGTCACTGAAAGATATGACACTAGTGATCTTGGCAGGTCCCACTTTGGCTGGGGGACCATGCAGGAAACAGAATATGCCATTCAGAGAGAGCTCTGGGAGTATGAAGTTTTATTTAGGAAGACGGTATTGGGAAGGTTTGAGAGGGTAGCGGGGAGGAAGGAAGAGATACAGAGACGGAAAGAGAGAGACAGAGAGAAGTTAGAAGAAAGAGAAGAGGAAGCCCTCTCCGTCGTCGACGGAGAAGAGAGAGAGAGAAAAGAGAGCTTGCCTCTGTGGAAAGGGAGAGATTGGGAGTGGGTAGAGTTTGTCTCTTAAAGGGACAGGGTACTAAGAGGGGAGGCCAGCATAATTATGACAGTCACACTTTGAGCCATTTAAACAGAGATAGTGATAAACCAGTCTGCCACCATCTTGGGCTTGAAAGCCATTTTATAGTAAAGACAAACTAGGTTCATTCCTGTTTATGATTAAATCTCTGCTTCTCAAGGATTGGTCTATGCCACACCTGTAACCTTAGCCACAAATGGTTCTGTACTGTCTGTCCCAGGAAATAGCAACCATGTCTTTATTTCAAGAGGTTGTTATTACTTGTTATGCTTATGTTGGGCTCCTGTAACCCCACCTATTTGTCCATCAAATCCCCCATTTGGAAGCCCCTACACCTAAGCTATAAAAACCCTTATCCACATCCTGATCTGACTTCTTGAACCCCTCCTTATGGGGAGACAGCCCATGTACATGAATAAAGTTTACTGTAATTAATTTAGTCACAATTTGGGTTGGTGGTCTTTTACTCTTTTCTTTTGGGGTTAACAACAGGATACTGAAAGCCTGGCCACTTGGGTAGATGGGTGATTTATGCAGAAAAGATATTGCCAAAATTATCCCTTAAGCACATGAGTGATATTTTTTTCCCAAATAGTTGCTGTCCAGGGTCCTCTTACATACCTGTAAGAATTATACTTTTTCTGATAGGAGAATCTGGACTTAATAGAAGACCAGCACTTAATGAGGGCCTTAACTCTTGGGGGCCTGTTCTTTGATATGGGGATGTACCTAATGGCTTGTTGTCAGTCAAAGTTCTCTCTTTTTGTTATGAGAATGGAGTTTAATTGGGGGTCAATTATGGTGAAATAGGAACAAACATTTATGAAAACATTTTCTTGGCAATCCTAAATTTCAATTATGGGAAAAACATTTCTTTTCTAAAGCTTCTAACAAGCCTGGTTAGTACATTGCTTATCTTCCGGGCTTAATCCTTCCAGCTCTTTTAGTTAAATTCCACTTTATGTAACTTATTATCTCCTAAACAAGTTTATTAGTAAGTCATTTATAGCATCAATTTGATTCCTTCAAGTTTCTTGTGCACGTCAATCTTCTTAGCACTCTTACTTCCCCAGTTTATTTAGTTCTATAAATTATTATTAGAGGTGAGAATTCTCAAATATAAGCTATTCCAATAGTTCTCAAACTGGGTTTGACTGAGCCCTAAGGTTTCAGAGT
This sequence comes from Bramus lutescens, assembly GCA_001685075.1. NCBI lineage: Eukaryota > Metazoa > Chordata > Mammalia > Rodentia > Cricetidae > Bramus > Bramus lutescens. Next base: position 49,902 of record LOEQ01007585.1, on the reverse strand, counting down.
AAAGGGAAGTAGATCTTACTTCTCCTTCAAATAGAACTCAGCTAGTAATTATTCTCATGGTTATAGGTACCTTGGAAGGGTTCTCTACAACACGATTGTCTGTTGCTTTAAAATATACAAAACCAGTGATTTTGTCCTATTTGTCTTTATGTTGAAGAGAGAGAAACTGAGGATCAGAGTAAGCAGGTGTTGGCCAACGAGCAAAGAAATCCCACAGAAAACCAAGTTCTGTTAAGATAAACAAGCTACTTTAACTTATTGAAATTGGCTTTACCAGTCTTCCTGTCTATGGTAAAAGTCCTCCAGTGCCAAGCTAGAAATTCTACCTTTCATATTGCAAGACATGGCCTGCAATGGCCTCTTAGTCACAGAAAGCCAAGTCAGATTGAAAGGATCCAGAAACCGGGGACAGGTCCTATTAATCCCACCAGTAGAGAATAAGACCACTTCCACAACCTTTGAGCCAAATTTGGAGCAAGCTTTAATTAAATTCTCTCCAGGAATACGGACTCTGGCCTGGTCCACTCCTGGGTTCCCAGGAAATGGCCACAAGTCACATTTTGTAGAGGCTTAAAAAGGCAAAACCCACAATTCATCACATCCCCCATCCAGCCCAATCAGGGGCAAGCACCCATCCTGAAGTATTTACTGCCCACATGTCTCCCACACACATGTGGTCAAGCACATCTGGTGGCGATAGGTCAAATGAACTTGTTTAAGGGAGTGAAAACATGAACAATAGCCTCTAACATTTAACCTTGGTTCCCGCTATGCTATCGATGTTAGGGTTCCTATTGCTGTGATGAAACACATGACCAAAGTAACTTGGGAGAAAGGGTTTTTGGCTTACATTTCCAACATAGTCTATTAAAGAAATCAGAGCAGGAACATGGAGGAAGGACCTGAGACAGAGGCCATGGAGAGGAATGGCATTTACTCCTTGCTTCACCTGCTTTCTTATAGAACCCAGGACTACCACCCACAATGGGCCGGGCACTCCTACATCAACCACCAATTAAGAAAATGCCCTACAGCAGTGGTTCTTACCTGTGAGTGAGTTGCTACCCCTTTGTGGACCACATATCAGATATTTACTTTATGTTATGCCCAGATCACAGGGACCCCCCAAAAATCCACCACAGAGACAGAATTCCATATGTAAAAGCAAAGAGCCTTTATTCAAGTTTGAACTTGGATTCTCCATGTGTCCAATACATGGCATGATCAGAGAACCTTAAGCTCAGTTGGGGTGGGTTTTTATCATGGCAGAGGTTGGGGTGAGGGATTTCTAAGGGTGAGGGATTTCTAAGGATCAGGACCCCTGACTGGCTGACATTTGTCTAGGGGTGTCTTGGTGAAAGGGGATTGGTGTGTGCTGGGCTAAGGGACATCAGGTGACCTTATCTACAATAGTTGGAACATTAGGAAACTCCTTTGGAACGTTAGGTACTTTCCCCTTGGGTGACCTGGATGATTTCAGTTTGTGGTCTTTCTTGTAACCAGGTATTGCCTTAGGGTACTCTGAAACTTAGGCTATATTGAGCTTGTCATGGCTGGGCCCTACATTTTATAATTCATAATAGTAACAAAATTAGAGTTATGAAGTAGCAACAAAATAATTTTGTGGTTGAGGGTCACCACAACATGAGAAACTAACTATATTAAAGGATCACAGCATTAGGAAGGTGAGAAACCACTGCCCTACAGGCTTGCTTACAGTCAGATGTTAGGGAGGCATTTTCCCAACTGAGGTTCTCTCTGCTCCGATAACTGTAGATTGTGTCAAGCTGACATAAAATTAGCCAACACAGGTACTCTCCAATCTCTCTTCCACAAGATACTCACATTGGAGTGTCAGGAGCCTACACATTGGGGTGTTTTCTGCTGCAATCCTGGCCACAGCAGGTTCATGGATTCCAGGGTAGGGGCTTTAGGGTTAGAAATGTTAGTTGAAGAAACGGAAAAAAGAAGAAAACACAGAGACATAAGATAGTACCAGGAAGGCAACTGAGTGAATACTGAATGCTGAATTATTCTTCTAAGTTCTGAGTTCACCTGTGTTTGATTTTCTATACACTTTTATATCCCAATACAAAAGAGAGGAAGGAAGGCAAAAGACTGCCTTAACATGATACAAATGACAATAAGAACAATTATTTGCTCCAAATACTTGAGACATCAAGTTATTATTTCTTGAGAAAACCATTCTGTTGTTTAGGCAGTGAACTCACCCTAGACCAAGAATCCTGAAGGCAGCCACTCCTTAGGTCAAACCTCCTATTTCAAAAGAAGGAGTAGAAATATGCTTGAGTACTCTGACCTTTGGTCTTGGTGGAGTGATCTACCTCCACAGGCCATCTTATTGTCCAAAATACCAAGCAACCACACCCTAGGTCATGGTGTGTAGCCACTGTTATTGTTAACAACTTTGAATAAGCTCAAACTCTGTGACCTTCAGACAAGGTAGAATAGGCTCACATTTTGGGGCTTCCACATTGGAGTTAGGTGAATGCTGAGGGACAGCTTGGGGCCTAGGAATAAGGCTACATTAATGTACATACAAGTTATTGTCCATGGAGGTAGTTGGAACATTGAATGAGTATGGATATTTCAACAGGTAGGAGATACTGAGTAGTGGAGGTTCTAAGGGGCTTCGTGTTAGGCAAGTCGCAACAAGCTGCATAGAGAAAAGGTCTCCCTTTACCAGATTTAAGTAGTTTTTAAGATGAAAACAATGGAGAAAGGGAGACATACTATCTAGTGTGGGTGGAAAAAAATGCTTCTAGGTATAGTGGAGAAAGTTTATTTTAAATATGAGGAAGAAAACAGAGACACCTGGAAGGGTTCAGACTGAATATGGCCAGCAGACTGAACCAGGCCTTGAGAGGGGAGGAAGGGATGGAGTGAGGGAGGAAGAGAAAAGAGAGGGGGCAAGAGAGGAGCTGAGGACCAAGAAACCAACAGGGCTATGGACCATGTGTCTAAAATGGCTGAAATTATATAGGATTGGGTGGCCCAGTCCTTAAACCCTAGCACTTGGGAGGCAGAAGCAGGTAGATCTTTATGCCCAAGGCCAGCCTAGTCTACAGTGNTGTGTGTGTGTGTGTGTGTGTGTGTGTGTGTGTATGAAGTCCAGGGTCTGGAAGGGAGAGGTTTAGGGTAAGGGGGAGGGTGAGAAGTGATGGGAGGAGCCGCAGGTACTGAGTGATTCTGGGAGAGCTGACCAGCGTTTGCTTTGATATGTTAGCCATTTGTCCTGGGTTAACACAATGTGAAAAAAGCAGGTCTGTTTTAGAGATTCTGGCAACCTGAACAGAAAATCAAGGCTTAAGGAGCCTACTGATCAGAGCTGGGGAAAATGTTAATTCTTTCAAAATTGATATACAAGCTGTATGAGAATTATATAAAACCTCAGAATTATTTTTGATAGTTAGAAACATAATTCTAAAACTTATTCAGAAAAGGAAAATATCTAAAAGTAATTTCAAAAGAGAATAAAGAAGAGCAATTACGTTATCTGATTTCAGTACTTATTAGGTAGCTACAATAAGCAAGATTATATGGATCAAAGGAACAGAATAGAGAAACCAGACAGACTCACAGAAATAGGTTTGAGTGGATTTTTACAAAAATACAAAAATGATTAAATGAAAGAATGCTCTTTTCAACAAATAATGCTGAAGCCCCGGGTGTTCATTGGTAAGTTTAGAATTCCATCTCTCTGGGCTGAAATTGAGGTTACAGAAAATGGCTAAATTATACTCAGAAGGTTAAAATTATCAACAAATGCAGGGCCTGCTATCATGCCTTTCTTTGAGAAATGGTGACGGAAATTAAAGTGAATCAGCATGATGAGGATTGTTATTTTTCTTCTTCATTTTGTGTGTGTAATGAGGATCTAACACTGTGGTTCCTTTGTGAACAGTGTAGCTGGTGGGGCCAGAATATTTAGAGTCACTTCTGCAAGTGCAATCAAATGTATTCATCAGAAAAGAAAAAGAATTTAAAGACTTGTAGGAATTCTACCATGTGAGTCATCCCTAGCAAATAATACATGTGCTCATTTATTAAAAAAAACATTTTTTTTTACCTAAATGTAGGCCAAATTCTTTTCAAAATGGGGATTGTACCTGAATGCAAAATTGTAAAACTTTTATATTAAAGAGGAAAATATACAAGATATAAAGCTTACAGTTTGATTCCCAAAGCATAATCCAGAAAAGGAATCATTGATAAAAATGAACCTTATTCAAATTATTTTCTCTTAGTGAGAATGTGACAAGATAACCTGTAGAATGTCAAAAAAGCATTTGATAACCATAATTAAATAAGAATGAAAATCTAGAATGTACAAAAGAACCCTTGAACTTCATTTGTAAAAAGAATATCAAGTGCCTGGCGGTGATGGAGCATGCCTTTACCACCAGCACTTGCAGGTAGATCTCTGTGAGTTCGAGGCCAGTTTGGTCTACAAAGCTATTCCAGGAGAGCATCCTGTCTCAAAAAACAAAGAAAAAAGAAACAAGAAGGATTATCAAGTAGAAAATGGGAAATCAACATAAAAGACATTTCACTGGTGAGGATATATACATGGTAACTAAGCACATGGAAAAAAAAAACAAAGTTCTTAGCCACCTAGGAAATGTAAATTAATATCACAATGAGATATTGCTACATATGTATCTGAAAACCTAAAATAAAAATGGAGGATAATACCAAATGCTGCCAAGAATATAGAACTGAATTACTCATGCATTCCTGATGAACACAAAAAACGATAAAATAGTTTAGTAATTTCTCTTTCTTCATTGTTTTTAAAACAGAAAGGTGGGATTCCCATATTGTTCAATAATTACACTCCTGTGCATTTGCTTCAGAAAAATGAAAATTGATATTCATACCAAACTTGTACACATTTATGATAGTTTTTTATATAATACTCATAACCTGCAAAAAAGACTTGGTATTCATTAATGGGTGAATATTTAAAGAAACTATGGTAGACCCATACCATAGAATACTGCTCAGCAATTAAAAACAAAAACAATTGGCAAATCTCTGGGTGACTCTGTAAAAGCTTAGGCTGACTGAACAAATGTTGTATAGTACATGACTCTATTTCCATAACATTCTTAAGTAGAGTACAGATTATTCTTATCAACTACGAAAATCCCTCTAGTTATTTTCTCTATCTTGGTTATATCAATGTCATTGATGAGTTCTCTGTGATTATGCTGTAGTTCTGTCATAGCATTTTCTTTATAAAATGTCTTTAAAATAGCATTATTTTATACATTTGGGTGTATGGGGTTACATGTATGTCTGTGTACCACATGCATGCCTGATGTCCTCAGAGACCAGAAGAGAGTACCAGATCCCCTGGAAGTCATGTTAGCAATGGTTTTAATTCACCAGACAGGGACTTAGTGTTCTATGGGTGAAAAGACCCTAGTGCCCCCAACAGACCTCTATGGGATTGGGTAATTCATTAGGGAATTTGTTTCCGGAGGAGATTGATTCTCATTCACTTACCAACCATTAATTGCCTGTAGCTCTTCTAGGGGTAAGGTCTACTCCTCCCCCCGACATAGGCATGTCAGCTGGTGTTATCTTTGGGTAGGTATCTTGTTTAGGTGATTGTGTTGTTAAGATTTCATGAGTACAACTCCTTGCCTTATATAGAACATGCTATCTCATAGCAAACATCCTGGTCCCCTGCCTCCTGCACTCTTTCCTCCTCGTGTTCTGAAACATTCTCTGGGAACTAGGTGCATAAGTTATGGTGTAGATGCATCGATTGGGGCTGGGTATGCCACAGTCATTATTCTCTGCGTCTTGACTCATTGTGGATTTCCGTGGTGATCTTCAATGGCTACAAAAAGAGGCTTTTCTGATGAAAGGCAAGGGCTTCATTTACTCCTGAGTGTACTGGTATTTGTTCTGAAAACAGTTAGGGTTTATACTGGTTTAGGAACATGGCAAATGTAGGTTCTCCTTTAAGGTCTGTGACCTCACCAACCACAGGTAACTAATTAGGTTTACAGTACCAGGCATGAATTCTGTCCTGTTGAGCATGTTTTAAGTCCAATTTTATGTCTGTGGCTTACCCATAGTATTTAAGCACTGCTGTTGTACCCTTGAATATATCTTGTTGTTCTGGTCATTGTGAATCTTAGACTTTACAGTGGGGTAGGACTATTAATTGTTTTTCTCGCTCAGCAACTTTCATAGTTCCTTCCTATAGCAGGAGAGCTAGTCCTCAGGGAGGATACCACACACTACGCACACAGGACTTTGAGGAATCGATCTGGTTTTGGCCGGGAGCCTCCTCTCTGAGGACTAGCTCTCTCTCATAGTATCCAAAGGAGTTATGCAAGCTGCCAAGGGAGAGCAGCAATAAATAGTCCTAGCCTGTTGTAAGCTTTTGAACCACAGTAAGGATCAGCATGCCAAGTGATTCTGAATGGTAATATAGGGGCACTTATTCCCTGGGGCTCAGCAACAACCACCTATTTGAACTTAAGGCCTACTTAATAGTAAGGAATGCATGCCTGGCATTGTATATTTGTGGCTGATGGGGCCAATGGAACCTAAAGAACATATTACTGTCACTTTCCTAAACCAGAATAATTTTTAAATGTATTCTAAATTCATGTTTCCATATGCACAGATCCATGACACTCTAACATTATCAAAGAAGCTTCTTTCTTGATAGTAGACAGGGATCATCACAAAATTCCACAACTGCTCAAAAGCAGAGAACAACTGACCGTGGGGTGTCCAGCCCCAACTGATACATCTACAACACAAACTCTACACATAAGGCTCGTGGAACATTGTAGAGGTTGAAGCTGAAAGATTGTAAGGATTATAGGAGGAGGGCATCAGCTGTGAGATACTGTCTTCTAAAATTAAAAGAAAGAATCAAATTGAATGGAGGGGGATAGAGGAGGAATGGAAGTGGGAGTTGTGGGGAGGAGTAGGGGTGGATACGATCCAGAGACATTGCATGAAATTCTCAAAGAGTTGATAAAATATTACATTATTTTATAAAGAAAGCTATTGATTCAAATAAAACTGTAGCTATTGTAATGATAGAGCCCCATGTTTGCCAATTTTAAGAATTTAGCCGGGCAGTGGTGGCATACACGTTTAATACCAGCACTTGGGAGACCAAGGCAGGCAGATCTCTGTGAGTTCAAGGCTAACCTGACTACAAGAGCTAGTTCCAAAACAGGCTCCAAAGCTACAGAGAAACCCTGTCTTGNAAAGCTACAGAGAAACCCTGTCTTGAAAAACCAAAATAAATAAATAAATAAATACTTAATTATGCATTAATGGACTCTAAACCATTTTGATTTCTTTAATTGACTTTCTTATATTACTTAATACCTTAACTTCTCTTGAAATATCTGCTCCACAATTCTACTACTTTTCCTTAAAAAAACAAAAAATCCTCAGCAACATAATTAGCAAACTCTGAATGGTTTTTCCTTACTTCTTTTTTACTCTACGGACACAGCTCTGCTTTCACCTCCATTACATTTCCATAGGGTTTGAGCAGAGGATACAATTCCTCATCTATGAATCTGTGTACCTGCTGGGGTGCTTGGCCCGTGAAAGAAGAGGAGCTCAACAAATGTTCCAACTCTGAGTGAATCGGGTTGAAGTAAGTATCTGCCCAAATCCGCTCTGGGAGGCTCCTTCCTGCTTAACCACGACAGCTGTCTGCTGGAAAGCACTCTCATTTTCTCCTGGCGGTCCTGTTGGTTGCTCCCAGCTTTGATCATAGCCGTAATGATGTTCTCTGTGGCCAAGAAAGGCAGCTCTTGCCAAACGTGCTGTTCAATTACTTTGGGGCACACCACCAATCCTTCAGAAATGTTCCGTAAGGCATTTAATATCTGGGGTATTTAGGGTATCTGCAGTGATAAATGCTTCTGCCACACAGATCCATTGGTTGCACTATTTTCCAGTTGCGTTCAAACCACTGCACAGAAACTGTCTGTAGTGGGTCCATGATAAGGTCCGTCTGGTGACAGGCCAGGGGTTCTATTTGTATGGTATCAAACTTAAGCCAATCTGCTGTTTCTCCAAAGGCTCCTCCATCTCCTTCAGGTTCACCAGGAGGTTTATGCCAATATAAATCTGTGTTTGTATTGTGTACCGATGGCCCTAAGCTAGCCAGCATAGATGGCGTTGAGATGCGCACTTTTCATGTAATGTGATAATGAAAGCTCTCTCTTTTTTAATTTATTTATTTTTATTGTATTGTTGTTTTTGCCCGTATGTATGTATGTATGTATGTATGTATGTATGTATGTATGTATGCATGTATGTATGTGTGATTGTGTTGGATCCTGGAGTTACAGACAGTTGTGAGCTGCCATGTGGGTGCTGTGAATTGAACCCAGGTCCTGTGAAAGATCAGTCAGTGCTCTTAACCACTGAGCCATCTTCCCCAGTGAAAATTCCTTTTCCGTCACCAGCTGCTCTGCCTTCCAGTGATCTCCCTCGAAGAGCTGCAGAAAGTTGGCCTGAGTGCCAGCGGTGTCCTTCACTCTCCGGAAATGCAGCTTATCACAGATACACTTCAAATCCTGGAGATCCATGCAGAGATCTTGAATCCAAAGACAGCAGCATTTCCCATCCATGGTAGACTGAGTAGGCTGAATTATGTAAAACCCAAAGCGAGCAGATCAACACATTCCTTAGCAAAGTAATCAAGCTGCGAGATCATACTAGCAAGTTTTGGCAAAATCAGATCAAACGTACTTCTCAGAATAATCGGGTCTGAATTGTCTCCCATGTGGCACTGAGGTGGCACTGAGATGCATGGTGCCCGCAGCTCTCAGACAGCAGTGGCCGAATGTGAGCCATCACACAGTGCTGCAGATGTTTCTCTTCAGCTGTCTTCTGGAAGTCAAAATTGTTCAGGTTTAACATCATCTCCTGTATCTGTTTATCTGTGATAGACAAACCCAGTGTCTTGCTCTGCCTCTGCAAGCCACAGCCACAGCTGACGCCACATCTGGTACTTACTTGTACCTGTCACTAAACAAGAA
>LOEQ01007585.1:5471-20734 GCA_001685075.1 Bramus lutescens | reverse complement strand
TTTTTTGCGTAGTCCTGGCTGTCCTGGAACTTGCTCTGTAGACTAGACTGGCCTCAAACTCAGAGATCTGCCTGCTTCTGCTTCCCAAGTTCTGGGATTAATGACGTGTGCCACCACACCTGGCCATTTTTGTTTGTTTGTTTTTAAAAAAATAATTAGCATTCTTTTCATTTCACCCACCTTTACCATTCCTGTGACATGTGTAATGAAACTTTGATATATGTTTATTTGTAAATTAGAGAGACTGAAAACGTCTTAAAGAGCTAACCATCCAATGCACAGTAGGAAATTTCATTAATTCTTAGTCTTTATCAACAGAGGTGAGTAGAAGATTAGAAAAATACTTGGAAGATAATTTTGTGTAAATTCTAATCTGAGGGCTGGAGCGATGGCTCAGTGATTAAATGCATTGACCGCCCTTTCAGAGGACCCAGGTTCGACTCCCAGCATCCACATGGTAGCTCTCAACCATGTGTAACTCCAGTTCCAGGGGATCTGATGCCCCCTTCTGATCTCCTCAGGCACCACACACATAGGTAGTAATAGACAAATATAAATATTCATACACATAAAATAAAATAAAAAATTTAAATTGAGTATAAGTGTATCTTGTTTAGGTAGACCTAGAAAATTGGTTAACTAAAGAATATGGAATTGATAAGAAAGTCTCTCATTAAGGATTAATCCAAGCTGATGGTGAAGCTGTGGCCAGAATGCTTTATATAAAATGTTGGAGCTTTAAGTTGTGAATAATTTGTTTTTCACTCTCTCTTAATCAAAGCATTTTGGTAAATCAGGTACAGAGGTGTGTTTGTAATTCTAGATACTCGATAGACTGAATAAGGAAAGACTGCTTGAGTCTATAAGTTTGAGACCAGCCTAGGTAGATAGGTAGTCTCCATTTAAAAAAGAAAACAACTTTTTTGGTAATAAATAATAAAGACCCGTTTACACCAGCTTAAAGCCAAATTGTACATGTGTATATGTGTACATATGTATTTTTAAATTAAGAATATGGAAGATTCTCATGGAAGCCAAGAAAAGAAAGCATGGCCTAGGCGTATAAAGAACTTCAACTAAGAAGAAAACCAATCAGTCTCTAAGGAAACTTGTTTGAAATCATATATTCATAAGTAACATTGTATTTGCTGACCAGGTTATATTTATGAACATGCATATAGGAAATTAAAAAGAAAAAGAGGCCATAAATTTGATGGAGAGCAAAGTAGTTGCCTGGGAGGAGTTGGACAGAAGAAAGGAAACAGGGAAAATGATGTATTTATACTATAATTTCAAAAATAAAAAAATATTATACACAAAAAACTTGAGTCTTTCAAACTGACTATTAGACTATTGTTACCATGAACCCCCAATAAATGAGATTTTTCTAAGAAATAGCATGCTGGGAGAAAGAGAAGGCTTCAGACGGGAATTTTTGTCTCCTGGAAAGAGATTTCACTTAGTTCTAAAAACTGGTTAGAACAGGATGAAACTGTATCCCAGATAATGAGGTCAGTGGTGTGTGGGGAATCACACCTTGACCAGGACTGTCAAGATCCTTATATCCTTGGCAATCTGTTTAAACTTTAATTCCACTTCAGAACTCTGAAGACTTACTTGAAGGGCTTGTTTGATCTCTTTATCCCTCTTCCCAAAGTGGCCATATTGACTAAATCTCCTTTTTTTGCCTTTTACTATTAATTTAGCTCTTTTTTTATTGAGTTATTGATGAGAGGCAGCCTGACTGATTTGGGGTACAGGTTGTGACCCCTTAAGTTCCATAACATATACATAAATATATGAATAGTGAATATGGTATGTGCTATATTTTTAATGAAAAATTATAAGAAGTTGAAAACAGTATAGAGAGGCAGTTGTGTTGATAAATTCATAAGTGTAGTTTTTTGACATTTCGAAGAGATAATAATTCACAGCCAACTTACTGTTCCTCTGGTTCTTAGAAATTTTCCACCTTTTCCACTGCTATGACACCTGAAGCTTATGTTGCACACATACATACAAATATACACACATATATCTCAACAATTAAATAAAGAGACTATGATTTGAAAGAGAGCAATGGTGTGGTGTGTAGGAAGAGTTGAAGGCATGAAAGGTAAGGGGGGAATATATTTTTTAAATGATTTATTTATTTTTGTTTCATGTGCATTGGGGTTTTTCCTACAAGCATGCCTGTTTAATAGTGTTGAATCCCCTGGAACTGGAGCTACGGGCGATTGTGAGCTGCCATATGAGTGCTGGAAATTGAACCCAGGTCCTCGGGAAGAACAACTGGTGCTCTTAACAACTGAACCACATCTCCAGCCCCAGAAACAACATAATTATATTTTAATTTGAGGAAAAAAGGAGAGAAGTCTTGTTCCAATCTCAGCTAACCTTTCAGTGTTATCTTGTAAAAACACACAATAGCAACAAGTAGAATGTTGATCTTATTTAGATTTCCCATTTTTATAAGCAATTATTTATGATTGTATACGTTTGCCACATGTGTAGCTTCCTGTACTCCAACATCACATCAAAATATTTGATTATACCATCACCACAAAGCTCTCTCATCTCACTCCACATCTACCTCCTCTCTGCCATTCTTAGACCTGTAATTTCTAATTTTCTTCTTTCTCAGCAAGAATCTTCTTAGATCATGGATATTATGTAATGTTCATTATCTCTGGTAATTCACTTTTCTCTGATGTTTACTTTATCTGATATCAATATACATACTGTGCTTTAAAAAATACCAATATTTCAGCTCATTGTAGGAGTATGTGCTTGGAATCCCCACACTGAGAGACAGAAGCAGCAGGATGGAGGATTCCAGGCTATCCCAGGCTATTGGGCAAAACCCTTGATGTTTCAATGGCATAACTTTTTCCGTCCATTTACTTTCAGTGTAGCCATGTTATGTTTGAAACAACTGTCCTGAAGATAGCATATATTTAGTTCTGTTTTTTCAATCTATCGGGATTGCTGAATCCTATAGATCTATTTTTAACTTAATAAGCAGATCCAATACTTTTTGGTGAATATTCCATTTTCTAGTTGGTGCAATAGTGACTTAGGGTTTAACTTTTAATATTAAGTGTATCATGAAATCCATTACTTTGCATGTCAACCTAAAGAGAAAGTAAACTTATTTTGTATAGAGTATATAAAATGTGCCATGAGGTATATATAAGTACGCTGTTACTATGGTGAAATAAATAGGCATGTCTATCATATCAAGTAGTTACCCATCTGCTGTGGCAAAAACAGCTACAAGTCTATTTATTAGCAAAATCACAAATATAACACACTATTATTGATCATGTTTTTCACATTGTAAGAGCTAAGGAACAATACTTATTATTTTCTGTTTGTTCTGTCTTTTTAAAAACTGTACTTGCTACAGCAATCATTAAAAGTTTGAAATAATCTCACTTCAGTTTCTCTGGTAATTGGTAATGTTGGGCTTCTTTTCACATACCTCTTAGTCATTTGTTCTTGGAAGAATTGTTCTAGTCATTTGTGCTCTAGTGGGTTTGTTTTTTTCTACTCACTTGTATGAGTTCTGTATTTTGCTTACTACTCTCTTACCTGAAATACAGGTTTTACATTTTCCTTCTATTCTGTATGTTGCCTCTTAACTATGTTGATAAATTTGCCTTTTTTTTTGAGACAGGGTCTCAACATAGCCATGACTGTCCACAGGCTGGCCTTGAACTCAAAACCTGTCTCTGCCTCCCAAGTGCTGGGATTAAAGGCACATACCACCACACTGGGCATGTTGATAAATTTGGTATGTTGAAGCTTATAAATTGAATCTAGTTCCACTTGCTTATTTAATTTTCTTTCCTGTGCTTTTGATGTCACAGCTAAAAAATTACTGCCAAGACCAATGTTCTAATGCTTTGCCCCATATTTCATTTATAGGAGATTTTACAATTTCAGTTCTTAACTTTAGGTCTTTAGTCCATTTAGTCTGTTTCAATAGATTTAGAGTTTATTTTTACGCATGGTGTAGGATTAATATCCAATATAATTCTTTTGCACACATATCCATGTTTTCCAGAACCATCTGCTGAATAGACTACCTCTATTATGCGGCTTTGGCATTGTTATGAAAGACATTTCGACTATATTTATGTGCATTTATTTCTGGGCTCACTATTCATTTCCAAATTGGTACATTGCCTTTACATGCCAGTTTCATGCTTTTTTATTTCCATTTGTGATCTATCTTGGCTATCTTGGTAGCAGAGAGTGTGAGATCTCTGGCTTTGTTATGTATGCTTTTTTCAGTATTGTTTAGCAATTGGGTGTTGTTCAATGAGCTTTATAGATTTTAGAATTCTTTTTGTTTTTATAGAAAAATGTCAAATTTTTAAATGAAAATTGCACCAAATCTGTTGATTGCTTTGTGTAACATGGACATTTTAACATTAAGTTTTCTAATCTAGTAATACATTATGTCTTTCAATCTATTTCTTCATTAATTTCTTTCATCTGTGCTTTGTTGTTTACAGCATACAAACCTTTCATAACTTTTGTTGCTGTTTCTATATATTCTAAAAATTTGAAAGTAATGAAATACAATTATGTTGATTTTCATTTTAGATTGCTTGTTTTCAGTAGACAAAAACACAGCTTTTCTAAGGTTTACTAAGATCCTGCAATTTTGCTAAATTCATTTGTTAGTTTTAGTTTTGTGGTGTCTTCAGGAATTTCAATATATAAAATCATTTCACCCATGAACAGATAGAATTTTACTTTCCTCTTTCTAATTTACATGTCATTAATTATTTTCTTTGCCTAATGTCTTTGGATAGAGTTTTAATGCTATATTAAGTAACTGTGATAATAATGAGCATCCTTGCTTTCAGCTTAAAGGAAAACCTTTCAGGTTTTCATCATGAAAAGTGATCTTATCTATGAGCTCTTCATATGTGGCCTGTATTTTGCTGATGAAATTACTTTCTGTTCCTACTTTGGTGAATGCTTTTATTATGAAAGATGTTGAACCTTGTCAAATGATTTTCAGTAATATTGAGATGATCATGTGGATTCTTTTGCTCACTTTTGCTGTGGAGTATCATATTAACTATTTTCACATATTCACATATGGTCGGGACAAATCTCACCTCATCATGTTATAAACACTGTCATATGCTGGTCAACTTGGCTTACTAGTTTTTGTTGAGTATTGTATCTGTGAGCAGCAGCAATTTGGCCTGTTGTCTTTACTTAGGCCTCTAGTGCTAGGTTTTGGATTACTAGTCCAGTCTCTTTACCAGTCATAAATTCTGTGTACAGACTTTTAAATTTTGCATTGTTCTGTGTTGGTATGTTGAGGGTTTCTAGAAATTTATCCATAATTTATGCCATCCAATTTGTTGGTGTATAATTATTTAAGTGTCTTATAATCCTGTTATTTCTATGGCATCAGTTGTGATAGTTTTACCATGTGTGTGGTATGTGTGCATGAATATATGCATGTTTTCATGTGCGTAGGTGCATGTGCACGTGTGTGAATGTATATGGAGGAATATTGACACCCAGTGTCATTCCAATCACTTTCCACCATATATATTGAGGCAAGGTCTCTCATTTGAACACAGAGCTTGCCTGTGTGGCTAGTCTGGATATGTAGATTGTTTAGGGACCCTATCTTTGCCTTCTGAGTCCTGGAATTATATTTGGATTGTCGTACCCACCTGGCACTTTTACATAGGTTTCTAAGATCCTAACTCTGCTTCTCAAGCTTGCATAGAAAGCACTGTAATCACTGAACCATATTCTCAGCTTCAGTTTTAATGTCTGTTACTAATTTTTTGATATTATCTCTTATTCACAGTCTAGGTAATGTTTGACAATTTTATCTTTTTAAAACTTGTACAATTTATATTAGTTTTTGATATTATAATATAATTATATTATTATACCTTCATTTTCCTTCCTCATCCCCACCCATGTGCAACCCTTTGTGCTCTCTCTCTCTCTCTCTCTCTCTGTCTCTCTCTCTGTCTCTCTCTCTCAAACTTATGGTGTTTTCTTTAGTTGTTGTTATGTGTTATGTGTGTAATACATAAATACAACATACTCAGTCCATATAATGCTACTTATATGTATATGTTTTCAGGCACTGAAAACCAATTGGTGTGTTCTTGGGGGATAACTATTTTTCCCAATCTCCACATCCCATAGTCACCTGAAGTTTTTTGTCTAAGGTTAAAACCTGCTGAGCTTTGTCCCTTCCACATAAGCATGTCTTGGTGTCATCCTTGTTCAGATCATGTTAAAGAAGACATGTTGTTACTTCTGACATTCCTGTAAGTCACTGGCTCACGGAAAACTTCCTATCTTCTGTCTCTTAAAATCTCTCTGCCACCCTGAGTGTTAGGTGCAGAAGTTGTGTGGTAGATGCATCAGTTGGGACTGAGCTCCACAACCCTACATTTTGATTAGTTGTGGTTTTCTTTAACAGTCTCCAACTGTTGGAAAGAGAAGTGTCCTGATGATAGGTGAGAATGGCACATATCTGTAGGGATAAAGACAAATATTTAAAATGTAGCTAGAGATTACACTATTTCAGTAAAATGGCACTTGTGAGTTTTCTTCCAGTATCAGTGACTTCACTAGACCCTAGTAGTTGGCTATGCTCCCAGGACTAGGCATAATTTCCCTCTCATTGAATGAGCCTTAACCCCAAATAGAGAGTGTTAGTTACTGCCAAGATATGTGTGCCACTATTGCATCATTAAGGTTATATAATATTATTATTGTTGTGATTAATAGACATCACTTCCTTTTTTCCTCTGGAAACTTTCATGGACCCTTTGTACCATGAAAGCTAGTACTCAGGGAGGAGGATTTCAGGTCAGTTCTTACTCATAGGGGGTCTCTGAGCCCTAAGTCTGAAGTACATGGTGTCTTCAGCACTAGGAATTTACTTTCCACCTGTGTGTTTGTGTGCGGGATGGGGGCAGCCAAGAGCAATAGCAATAGCCGATAATGTTTTGGGAGTATCTTGGACAACTCTGACCAACAACTCAAAAAAAGAGTTCTCATGCTCAGGAGTGGGGATTTTTGTTATATGATCTTTGTTTCTAGAGGAAGCACTGTCATTTAGATAAGACATTTTTCATTTAAACTACATATGTCTATTTATACACTGACTTATGTGTATTATAAGTTTATTTTGGTAGTTTCTTACTCTTATTTTACCCCCTTCTTCAGTATTAATCTCCTCCCCTCCAATTAAAGCCCTCCCATTTCCCCCACTTATACCTTTAGCTCATTTGTACCTTGCTGTTTCTCCCTCTATTGTTCCCTGCTCTGAAGTAGCCTCTTTTGACTTTCTTGCTTTCTGCAATCACTCCAGGTTAAATATGCACATCTGAAGACTCGAAGCTAGTAACTGCAGATGAGAGAGAACATCTGACATTTGTCTTTCTAATTCTGGGTTACCTCCCTCAGTATACTCTTTTTTTAGTTCTGTCCCTTTCTGAGGAAATTTTATGAGTTTGTTTTTCTTTACAGCTGAATAGTTTTCTATAGTGTATATGCATTTTCCTTATCCATTAATCGGTTGAAAGACATTTAACTTATTTCCATTTTGTAGCTATTGTGATTAGAGTACCAGTGAACATGGCTGAGCAAGTATCTGTGGGGTAGGATGTCAGTTCTTTCTGATGTATGCTGAAGAATGACATAGCTGGGTAATATGGTACATTTAGTTTTAGTTTTGGGGAATTCTCCACGCTGATTTCCAGAGTGCCTGTACCAGTTTGCAATTCCATTGTAAGTGACTGATAGTTCCCTTTACTCTAGATTTTTTTCAGCGTTTGTTGTTAAATTTTCAGTAAACCGATTCTTTGCTTTGTTGATGTTGTCTAGTTTTGTTTGTTTGTTTATTTGTTTTCCTCTTGCTACTTTCATCTTAATTCTTCTTTTATCTAGTTCCTAGAGGTTTTAAAGTTAGGTTGTGGGGATTATTCTTTTGTACTGCCTGGATGGCCGGGAATTGGAGGTAGGACAGCCCAGAGACCCAGGAATGATCCACACATGACTGTCCAAAAAATATTGATGAAATGATAGTCTATGAGCTCATAGATTGGTGCCTAGCCCAAGTGTTGCCAGAGGAGCATCATCCAGCAACTGATGGAAACAGATGCAGAGACCCAAGTCAATAATAAGTGGAGTCAGGGGAATCCCACAGAAGATGGGAAGGATTATAGGAGCCAGAGGGGTCAAGGACAACAGGAGACTATGGCCCACAGAATCATCTAAGAAGGGTTCATCAGGGCTCACAGAGACTGTAACAAAAAACACAGACCCTGAATGGGTCTAAGCTAGGTCCTCTTTATATACCTTATTATACCTTATTGTTGTGTAGTTTGGTGGGGTTTTGTTGTTGTTGTTGGGTTTTGTTTTTTGTTTTTGTTTTTTTTGTTATTTTTTTTTGAGACAGGCTTTTGCTGTAGCTTTGGAGCCTGTCCTGGAGCTAGCTCTTGAAGACTAGGCTGGTCTTGAACTCTCAGAGATCCTCCTGCCTCTGCCTTCTGTGTGCTGGGATTAAAGGTGAGCGCCACCACCGCCTGACTCAGTTTGGTGTTCTTGTGGGACTCCCAACAATGAGAGTGGAGAGTGTCTCTGACTGGTTTTCCTATGCTAGGGACCCTTTTCCTCCGACTGGGTTGCTTTGTCCAGCCTTGATATGAGAGTTTGTGCCCAGTCTCATTGTAATTTATCATGCCTTTATTCAGCGAACATTCCTAGGAGGACTGTTTTTTTTTTAAATTTTGAAGGAAAATGGGGGAGGAGTTAATCTGTGGGAGGGGGTGGGAGGGGAAGAATGGGGAGGAGTAGAGGGAGGGGAACCATGGTCATGATGTAAAGTATGAGGGAATAAAAGTTTAAAAAAATTAGCTATTTATCATTAAAAACTTCCTGCTTGGTTCTAATTTTCCTGCATACCATAATTTTGGTATGTTGTATTTTATTTCCCCCAAGATAACTTGATTTTTTTGTTTGGTTTATTCTTTGACTTTTTGTTTGTTCCAAAGCATATAGTCCAGCTCTGTCCTCCCAGTACTCATGAAGCTGGAAGGGGGATTGCTGTGAGTCTGATGCTAGCTTGGGCTATAGAGTTACACTTTTTTTTTTCAAACAAAACAAAATATGTTATACAATCCACATATTTTGAGTTCTCTAATTTTTCTTCAGCCACTGATTTCTAATGTTATTGTGTTATGGTTGGAAGCTAGGTGTGGTGGTACATACCTATACAACTCTGCATTCTGGAGAATCACACAAGAACTTGAGACTAGCCTGAGCTATGTCATGAATTTGAAGTCAGCATTGGATCCATTGTAAGATTTTGTCTCAAAAAACAAAAACAAAACAAATGAACAACAGCAAGAACCTCTAAAGTATTATGATTGGACAGACAACTTTATATGATTTCACTGTCTTTCCATTTTCTTCTTGCTTGTTAGATTTATCTAGAAGTTGTTAGAAGAATATGTTTATGGATGTTGAGTGGAATATTGTGCCCATATTTATTAGGTTCACTTAGCTTAATACTCAAGGAGATTAAGTGTCTTACTACTGGTAGCATATATATTCATCTCCTAGTTTCAGTTATTTCAAAATGCTCAAATTCTGTTTACTTTCCTATTTAGTTTATGTAACCCGTTTGAGGAATAGTTGTGAAGCTTTCCTTTAATTCTTTCAATTGTTTTATATATTTTATACTCCACTGTTGAGCAAATTTATATTTATAATTGTTATTTATTGCTTTAGAACTGACCCAGTTTTCATTAGTATAGAATGTTCTCCTTTTCTTTTCTGTCATTTTTAGCCTTAAGGACTATTTTATACGCAATAAGTAGTCACTCCTATTCATCTTTGATAAGTGTTTCATGAATCCCTTGTGGTTAACATATTGTTAAATATTATTTTGTCATTTGGTTGTCCATTCAGTCACTCTCTAGATTTTGATTGAAGATCTTAATCATTTGTATTTAAAGAATTTATTAATAAGGTAGGACTTACTATCTCAAGTTCATTGTTTTCTCTCTGTCCTACAGATATTCCCTTGTTTTCTTTCATGTTTTACTCTCTCTCCCTCTCCTTTTTCACAGAGATACTTGTATTTCTTTTCCTTTTCTTTGGTACACCTTTCTTAGATGATTTTTCTTGGTTAATATAGGGCTTACATAAAACATCTTGTAATTATAGCAGTATATTTTAAGATTATGTTAATTTTCAAACTCATAAATTCTCTACACTTTGACTTCTCATGATTTATATTATTGGTAACAAGTTATATATTTTACATTAGGTTTGCAATGACATATTTTGTAGTAATAATTATTTCATACTTTTGTTTAAGGTATTCTAGAATTAAAAGTGATCCGTTTATCACCTTTTCAGCATTACAGTATTATCCTAATTTTGCTTTTCTGTTGCTTTTAGTTATCACCTCATTTGAAGTGAAGACATCCTTTAACATTGTCTTTTATAATGTATTAAGTTATTGGTGATAGCCCTCTATTTTATGTGGGGGAAAAAGGGTATCTTTTTTTTTTTTTTGGAGGCCAGTTTTTCTGGATATGGTATCCTTGGTTAACACACTTTTTTCTTCTAAGGCTTTGAACTTAACGGTTCATCAACTGAAAGGTTACTCTTGATCATTGAATGAGGTTTCCTTCTATGTGATGAGGCATCTTTCTCTTCCTTTTAGTTTCTTTTTTCTCCCTTTCATTGAAAATAGATTATTTTTCTTCATACAATATATCCTGATTACAGTTTCCCCTCCCTCTTCTCCTCCCAGTTCCTCTCTGCCTCCCATCCCCTCACCCTTCCCCTCCCATTTCCTAGCCTCCAGATCTACTCCCTTTCTGCTTCTCATTAGACAAGAAGAGGCTTCTGAGAGATAATAACAAAATTAAATATAGTAAAACTAACCAAAACCCATCACATTGAAGTTAGACAAAGCAACCCATCAGAAGAGAAAGAGCCCTAAGAGAGGGCACAAGAATCAGAGACCCACCCATTCACACATTCAGCAGTCCCATAAAAACACTAAACTGAAAGCTATAATTTATAAGCAGAGGACCTGGTGCAAACCCTTGTAGACCTATGCTTGCTGCTTTCAGTTTCTGTGAGTTCAGATGGGCTTTGCCCAGTTGATTTAGAGGGCCTCGTTCCCTGGTGCCTCCATCTCCTCTGGCTCTTACACTTTGTCCACCTCTTCTTCTGTGGGGTTCCCTGAGTTTGGGTGGGGGGTGGGGGTTTCTAGAGACATCCCATTTAGGGCTGTGTGTTCCAAGGTCTCTCTCTGTAGTGAATGACTGGCTATGTGTCTCTGTATTTGTTCTCAACTGCTACAGGAGCAAACTTCTCTGATGATGGCTGAATAAGGCATTGACCTATAAGTACAGCAGAATGTCATTAGGAGTCATTTTTATCACACTTTTTATGACCAGTAATATTTGGTTTTACTCTGGGTCCATGGGCTAACCTAGTCTGGTTCTTGGCCAGGTATGGTTTCCATCTTGTGGTCAATGCCAAATCAGACATTGGTTGGTTACTCCCACAAGCTTTGTGCCACCACTGCCTTGGCATATTTTGCAAGCAGGACAACATTATAGATTAAAGGTTTTGTGACTGGGTTGGTGTTTACATTTCTCTTTTGGTAGCCTGTAGAGTACCTTCCCATATCAAAGACACTAGAACATAGGGGTGAAGGTTGAATGTAGGCGCCAGCTTGACCTCTCCATGTTCAGCAAGTTGTGTGGGTGATGTCTTCAGTAATAGGACCTTACTGTCAGTTTGTGGAAAGCAACCCAAGGTCTTGGCAACAGCCTGGATTATTTAGGAATTTCTGTAGGATCCCTTTGGCCAACAACTCAGTTGGATGTAACCCTGTCCTGGTACTGGAAACTTCATTTGGTGACAAGAGATTGCCAGTTGGGATTCTGTCTCCCTCATTGTTTGACGACTACATTAGGGTCACCTTTATGTATTTTAGAAAGTTTCTATTGGACTAGGTTTCCATATAACCCCTCAGATGCCCCCCAGTTCTAGCTGTCCCTCAAACTCATTCCCCTCTCCCACTCCTACTTGATCCTGCTGGGGTGCTGCTCTACCCCAGCCCCACTCCACCCATAAAACCGATTTCTTTTTCCTAGGGAGATCCATATGTCCCACTTTGGCTATACCTAGCCTCTCTGGGTCTAGGGATTTTAGCTTGGTTAAAATTTCATTAGTATCCCATATCCACATATAAGTGAATGCATGACATGCTTATCTTTCTGGGTCTGGGTTACCTGACTCAGAATGATTTTTTTCTAGTTCTATCCATTTGCCTTCAAATTTCATGATGCCATTGTTTTTAACAGCTGAACTGTAGTGGCATTTCATTTGTATTTTAATAAATAAAGCTTGCCTGGGGATCTGGAAAGCAAAATAGCCAGCTATTGGCTCTTAATTCTACTTCAGTCTGAAATGGCGATCCTGCCTCCAGGAAAGCTCAGAATGAGACTGAGACAGAGAACTGTCTCCTCCCATTTGATAATCCTCTCTAGTTATAGGATTAAAGGTGTGCACCAGTACCACCTGGTTTCTATGGCAAGCTAGTGTAGCTACTGGGATTAAAGGTGTGTGTTGTTGTTGACTGATCTGTAAGGCTAGTCAGTGTGGCTGTTTTACTTTCCCAATCCCCAGGCAAGCTTTACTTATTAACATACAAATGAAATGCCACTATACTGAGTAGTACTCTAATGTGTAAATGTGCCACATTTTCTTTATCCATATTCTTCGGATGAGGGGCACCTAGGTTGTTTCCAAGTTCTGACTATTACAAATAATGCTGCTACGAACAGAGTTGAGCAAATATTCTTGTGGTATGAGTGTGTATCCTTTTGGTATATAACCAAGAGTGGTATTGCTGGGTCTTGAGGTAGATTGATTCCCAATTTTCTGAAAATTCACCACACTGATTTCCAAGGTGGCTGGACAAGTGTACACTCCCACCAGCAATGGAGGAGTGTTCTTTTACTCCCATCCTTGTCAGCATGAGCTGTCATTTGTTTTACACATCTTATCCATCCTGACAGGAGTTAGGTAAAATTTCAAAATAGTTTTGATTTGCATTTCCCCAACAGCTAAGGATGTTGAAAATGTCTTTAAGTGTTTCTCAGACATTTAAATTTCCTCTATTAAGAATTCTCTGTTTAGATCTGTACTCCATTTAAGTATTTCACATGTAATCATTTGGTTATGATGTATGCCAGTGTCAAATTCTATGGATTCTTTGTAGAATCTCTTAGTCTTAGTTTTGTCGAATTTCTTAGTCTGTAAGTCCATTTCTCTTCCTGTATTTGGGATGGTTGACCTATTATTTTTATCAAATAATCTGTTTCTTTCTCTTTTTATCTCTTAATATTTATAAAGAGCTACCTGATAGTGTCCTATACATCCTTTACAGTTTCTTCACTTTTTCATATATTTTATTTTTCTTCCTCTGCATTTTATTTTCAAATTGCCTGTCTTCAAGTTTTATAATTCAATTTTTTTGGTTTATCAAGGCTAATGCTAGAGCACTCCAGTGAATTTTCTCAGTTTACATGTTTTATTCTTTAGCTTGGATTTTTATATTATCTGTTGCTTTATTTGATATCTTCATTTTGTTCATATATAACTTTTTATCTTGATACCTTTGTGCCAGTTATTTTGAATTATTTGTCAGACAATTTATATGCCTTATATAAAATCATTTTGGGAATGCATTTTGTGCTTTGTGTGGTCCACATTTCTTAGTTCTGTTTCATACCTTCTTGTTTGAGAAAATGTTTGCTTCTCTACATTTCTACTGGTTAGCTAGCCTTATGCAGAAGAAGGCTTTTACCTGAGGTTAGAGATTCTGGGGGCCTCTCACAAGTCTGTATTGGATGTATAGATTACTCATTATAAAGATTTACTAATTATCTTTTCTGATTTTTTTTACAATATTTTGCTCCCTCTGGTGTCTCTCTTTGATATTGCACTTTTGGAGCAGCTGTATTTTTTAAAATTAAATTTATTAATTTATTTTATATCTGGACTGCGGTTTCTCCTGCAATTCCTCCCCACCACCTTCCCTCTGCTCCCACCCCAATTCACTTCTCCGTTTCTGTTCAGAAAGGGCCAGGTCTCCCATGGATGTCAACAAATCTTGGCATATCAAGGTCAGGTAGGACTAAGCTCCTCCCTTCATATTAAGGCTTGGTAAGGCAACCAAGTATGAGGAATAGGTTCCCCCAATGAGTGACAAAGCATCAGGGACAGTCCCTGCTCCCACTGCTAGGAGTCCCACAAGTAGACCAAGCTACACAACTGTCCCATATATGTAGAGGGCCTAAGTCAATCCCATGTGGGGTCCTTAGCTGTCACTTCAGTGTCTGTGAGCTCCTATGAGCCCAGTCTCTGTGGGTTCCTTTGTGATGACCTTGACGGCCTTGGCTCATGCAATCCCTCCTCCCTCTCTTCAACAGGACTCCCCAAGCTCTACCCAGTGCTTGTCTGTGGATCTCTGTGTCTGTTTCTATCAGTCACTGGGTGAAGACTCTCTGATGACAACTGGAGTAGTTACCAATAACCAAATTACTACAGGAAGATGACCAATTCAGGCTGCCTGTCCACTATTGATAGGATTCTTAGCTGGGGACATCCTTGTGGATTCGTGGGAGTTTCCCTTGCACCAGGTTTCTACCTGACTTCCCCATGAAGACATCTCTTTCATTACTTTCTCCCTTCACCCTGCCCCCAACCTGATCTCTCATGTTCCTGTCCCCACCTACCCCCAGTTTATTAAGGAGATCTCTTATATTTCCCCTTCCCAGAGAAATCTGTGTGTCCCTCTTTATGCCCTCCATGTTACCTAGCCTTTCTGGGACTGTGGATTGTTGCATGGTTATCCTTTACATTACAGCTAATATCCACTTATAAGTGAGTACATACAATGTTTGTCTTTCTGGTTCTGGGTTACCTCACTCAGGGTGATTTTCTAGTTCCATCTATTTGTCTTCAAATTTTCTGATGTCATTCTTTTTAGCAGCTGAGTAATACTCCATTCTGTAAATGTACCATATTTTCTTTATCCATTCTTCAGTTGAAGGATATCTAGTTTGTTTCCAGGTTCTGGTTATTATGAATAGCACGAACAGCTGTATTTTTACCTCAAATTCTTTCTCGTCTGTGTGTGTGTGTGTGTGTGTGTG
>LOEQ01007584.1:63176-79841 GCA_001685075.1 Bramus lutescens | reverse complement strand
TGAGCTGGGGGATCTATGGCCCTGAAGAAGGGAAGGGAGGAGGTGCCTGAATGCGAGGTGGGATGGGGTAGGAAGCTAGGGGCAGTAGCTGGGGTTAGCGGTACCCAGGTCTTGAAAGGAGATGTATCCCTATGGGTCAGAACCACATACATTCCATAAGCATATTTCCCATTCTGTCTTCATAGTCCGTATCCTCTCTGGAGCTGTCACTCGAAGGCACATGTTACTGTTACTTCTGTTACTACCACAACAGTAACTGTGATTTGTAGTCTTGTTCTATGGCAAAAGTAAAGAATAATAAAGCTACCAATTGAAAGTAAAACCTGACCCACTGCCATGCTAGCGAGTGGGATAAAGCTTATAATGCCTTGAAATCACCTTTACATTTACTGACTATTTAATATCCTTGTTTACAATATTAAGTTCTGGTAGGTCATCTCTCACATCATCACAGTGACAGCTAGGGGAAATCTAGTTATAGAATCAAAAAGTGGTTTTACTACATAAACATTTGAAAATAAAATAAAAAGCAAAAATAGCAAAACACACATATACATACACCCTTATTTCAAGCAAACGGAATCAAAAGAATGTGGGGCAAGGAGTTGGTGTTACCACACAGGGTGTGGGTGTAGTTTACCTGTGAAAATAGAAATGGCATCACCAAAAAACAAACAGAGATGATGCTGAAATAAACTTCAGAGAACACACAGTGTATGTATCCATGTTACATTAACTCACAGCTATTTACTTATAAAAATTAAGAACTTCAGCAAGGCATCAATAATCAAATTAACAGAAAAGACGATCAACTATAAATCACCATATGAACAAGTAGGTGATAAATACAGAGAAAGGTGGAATGAGAGGTAAGAGGAAGAACAGGATACACATTGATGTGGGAGGTGGGACAAGGAGGCTCTTAGGGAAGTGAGAGGGAAGTAAATACAGGCAGGTAAAACAACAATTTGAGTTATTGAAAAAGCCACAAGAAGTGATACTATTAACTATCTTCCTAAAAAAATCTATAATGCATATAATTCAGTGTATAAATATACATAAATAACTTTAATGAACCTTTCTCGTCTTGGCTGACAACAGTCCCTCCAAAAGCCAAGGACCACCTAAAAAAAAAGAACCACCTTAAAACCAGACATTAGAAACCCTCTTTTGACTTGTTGGCCAGAGCTGTCTAAGAAATCCCCAAAACCCTGATTACCCCTACCCCCAGAGGTGAAAGTCAAGTCTGTTTTCTGGACACTGTGAAGGCATCAGAAGTGCCTGAGCTAAAACTGACCTAAATGATCCCTCCTTGAGGACTATTACAGTATCAGAAGACAACATGCAAGCTTCTAAAGGATGGAGGCAAACAACACTCTTCAGCACACATGACACATTTGAACCATGCCAGCAACCACAGTGGCATGACATCCCCATGGGTACAGTAGTGGCACACAGACCTTGGAGGTAAGAACAGCTCTCTGATTAGACTTAAGATACTGGAAAGGGAACCAACTACCCAGGGTTATAATCCCTAAGAGCAATCTATAAGCCTCTGTCCTTATGCCTACAAGTGAGTGCAGTCTTCACTTTATCAAAGAAATTTCTCTTTACAACAGATGAAAACCAGTACAGAAAACCACAACCAATCAATATTCAGAGTTATGAAGCCCAGTCTCAATGTATGCATCTTAAAACACACCCACACCTAAGGCTTGGGGAACATTTAGAAGAGGAAACTGAAAGAAAGATTAAGGACTTTGTGGTGAGGCTGCGTCTTCCAGTAATATCAAGAGCTATATCCAAAATGTCTTACCGATGTATTTGTCCAAATGCGAGCTAAACAAAGACAATATCAATGGACATGCCGAACTGGTTGGAGAAGAGCCCACAAGGTCTCAACCCCACACAAAGAACTGAGGAAAACTGGGAGTAGAGAGAGGTGGTCCTCCCCAAGAAAGCATGTCAATTGGTTGTCCAGTGCCCAATAGTCAGTCCTAAAACCATACATATAAGCAACCTTAAATGGAGCCAACAGGTTATACTTAGGAATACATATGTGCATATGCATATCCCTATGTGCATGCAATAACAACTGTTTTAAAAAGTCATGAATTTGAAAGAGAGCAGGTAAGGGTATATGTAAGAGTTTGGAGTAAGGGAAAGATAGGAATGTTGCAATTAAAATACAATCTCAAAAATAAACAGAAACCCCAATGACAAAATAGCCATCTAATAGTAAATAGATTAAAGAAATAAAGAGAGGAATTATATTAAAGATAATATAAATGATCAATAAGTAAAAGTTTTTATGGTAAAGTAAGAACAATGTTTTGCCTATCCAACTGGAAAACTCAGACTGGTGGCCTCTAGTGGTGGCAAGGATTTTCAGAAATGGGCATCCTCAGCCTCTATTGAGCCATCAGCAATGTATGCACATTTCAGAGGGCTCTAATTGCAATGTGGGGTGAGGAGGTCTGTAAGTATTTAATCATGACTTGTAAAATGAACGTTTAATAATGTGTAATTTCAAAATACAGGAACATAAATTTGATTTTAAGATGTACAATATGTATTAGTATCACTTTGTCAGAAAACATTGGCAAGAGTAAAAAACCCAAATCAACTACCAGTCAGCTACCAAGGGTGTGGAGGGGAGTCCAGCACCATGTTGAAAGTATTTCAAATACTCGGAAGGAAATGGTTAGAGAATTTCCAGGGTTTTGCTTCTCTGGAGAGTGGTTACAAAGTGAACTGGAAGGTGATAGGGAGAGAAGGAAAGGGGAATGTGTTATTTCTTTTCCTTTCTTTTTTCTAAGACAGAGTTTCTCTGTAGTTTTGGAGTCTGTCCTAGAACCTAGCTCTTGTAGACCAGGCTGGCCTCGAACACACAAAGATCCGCCTGTCTCTGCATCCCCAGTAATGGAGTTAAAAGTGTGTGCCACCACCACCCAGCATGATTTATTTCTTACATTTGGAACTTTCATTGTTTTAAGCCAAGTTCACAAAAAATGATGTAATGGTTCTCTGTAGAAATAATTTCAGAAGCCACAAGTCAGTACTTCCTAATCCAACATGGAAAGGGACATCGTAAACCTTTAAAAAGAAATGATAGCTTGACTAGTACTCGGAAAATCAAATTGTAAAGGCATGAAAAAGAAATAGGCTGAGAAGAAAAATAATATCAAGTAATAAGAATCATTATTAATAATATATTCATGTAATTAAATAAGATGGAGATAGCATAGTGGCATAGTAATAATACAATCCCTGAGACTAGAGTGGAAATAGATCCTAAACAAGAAAGTGACTATTGACCATCTTTGTTCAGTTTAGGTAAGTGAATTATAGTTTTTAAAAATATTGTATTTTGCCTATACTGTATGCATACATTTGTAAGTGTTTATATATCCTTGTGAGCATATGCCACAGTGTGCAGATGGAGGTCAGAGAATAACCTTCAGGAGTAGACACTCTCTTTCCAAGGTATGGACACCAGAGATTGAACTCAGGCTATCACATAAGACACCAGATGCCTTGTCCCATTTTACCATCTCCCCAGCTCGGATGAGTTATAATTAATTTACAGCATTATCCTGGCTATTTCAAATCACTATATAGAGTTATGTCTCAGGAAAAAACATTCAAAAGTCACAATAAAATAGTATGTAAAATATCATATGTGTATTTTATACACACATGGGTACAAATTGGTGTGTACACACTGCTTAAAATTATTCTTTGTTTAAAAAGAGCCATTTAACTTCTTTTGGCAAGACAAAAGAATGTTGCTTAGTAAGAAGACACTAATAGCCAGCATTCTTTACAGTGTCACATAAATCATATCTTGATGAGACTACAGGGAATTAAACAAACTAAAACTTGACAAAAATTAGTAAAGACATTTTTGGTCTTCAGGAATTACATTTCTAAAAATGTTCTTTTTCCAATGAGAGACAACAACCTTTTCCTTCTCCCACACACCTCTATCTCTATCTTCCTCTCGATCTTGTCTCTTCCTCCTACTTTCCTCTTTGCCAGTCCCTGTCTGACCCTTTTCCTTGTCTCTCCTCATTTCCTCTTTCTTTTACATCTGATTTCCATCTGAAGAGATGAGAGACAGCATTCAGTGATGTAAGGATGAGAAGATGACAGACAACTCATTTATCATGCTGTCATTCCTCTAATAAATCTCCCAGCCATCTTTTATATGAGAAATGAAATTGTCTTGATGGGCAAGTTGAAACTACAGCCGGGTCCATGTGGGAACTCGAGCGGCTCATGTTTGATGCTCAGGTGTCTGACTTGTGTTTTTATTTGAAGACACCAGTGGACATGCTAATATTCTGCTTCTGAGCTCCAGGTCTTCCATGAACTGAGGAATCTTGAGGACACAGTACCTACTAATTATCTAACATGCTGAAACACACACACACACACTTAGGGTTCCAAAGCTTTGCTGGTTTTCCAATGTTAGTACCTTCTCACCATTAGACTCACCTGACTAGTCCTTAAATGTGTGTCCCTATAAATATTTTTGAAACTTTAGTATTTTCACCCGCCTAGCAATGCCATCATCACCAAATGTTCATGAATATTTCCTAAAAAGTTTGTTCTTTTGATTAAACAAAAAGAATTCATAGTTTGCAAATCATAATTCATTTTGAATGTTGTCCTTGTTTTCCTTAAAACTACATGAAGAGATTTGATTTTTTCATCTGATATACTGCTTTGATTGTCCATCTGTTCCTTCATTCATAAATCCTTTCTCTGCCTTGTATAATCATTATTTTTTTGCTCACTAACTCTGTGTGTTATCAGAGAAGAAAATACAACTCCTTGAACCAATTGCTGGCTATATGTTATCAGGCAAATTGCTTAAATTATGAATCTTCTGTGGGTAAGGAAATAATGTAGTACTCTTCTAAGTAGGGTTGTTGCAGGGAATGACTGACAGGAAAATGGTTCACAAAGCACCAGAAAGACTTGGGACACATTGCAGGCTTTGACTAAATGGAAGCTATTATGATCATTCACTCAACAGCATTATTTATGCACATTCTCAGTGCCAGACATTGTCATACTTCTTTAGATGCAGACAAAACAGTAGCTCTACTTCCTTGGAATTGATAATTTGTTCAGTATAGGTATAAAACCAGTAGGTAGCAAGTAATGGAGGCAGTTATTTCACATCTGAAACATCATTTCAGACTCGTTTCCCCTTTGTGTTTCAGAAGATCCTACTCTGGGCTTCCTCTGACCATATCCTTTTGTGAGGATAAGAACTTTGTGAACCAAATATTGGCAAGCAGAATAAATGTTACAGGTGCCAAAATGCCCAGAGTTTCTTTCCCAATACTCATACGTAATCTAGAATCCTGTAAGAACTATGGGGTCATCAGTGGGTATCTAGGAGCCCCCTAGAGATGAGGAGTAGTCACAGAATGGCTTTCATGGATGTCAGTCTTCTTGTGCTTTATGCTTTTTAGTTGGCAAAAATGAGTTTGTGTTCCATAACGAAGTGACAGTATTTTAAAGTCATCTCCCAGGTATATAAATACCAAGAGGAAGCCTGATTGAGTCAGAGTACTGGAATAATAGATCCATAGTAGGGCCCTGGAAGGACATGGCTTTTGTGCATCTTTCATAATATAAGAATAGCTTTGCAGTGCAGTTGCCCCATAAGCGGCATCCACAAAGACTATGGAATAATGGGAGATGGGAATGAGATTGTGGACACTAGGAAGGCATGAAACCAGGAACTACATTGAGTAAGGGCAGGCCTGAGGACCAAGCTAGTGAACTTGAAATGCTCTCTGATAGCATGGACGAGTCAGTCACAGGAGGCTTTGAAACGGGATGCCAGCATGATCGCTCAGCACTATGCAGACATTCTTCATGCTGGCAACTGCAAGGAAAAAAAAGCAATCTTTGTTAACTAAGGAGTAAGAAGTTTTTGTCTGAGAATTTTCTGCCGTGGATTTGTTGGAGGCTTGCTGAAAATGTAGGTTTCTAACACATACTGATAAAGCAAGATGCTATAACCCTTATTTTAGAATTCATTCATAAGGCAAAGTAATATAGAAAAATTCATTCAGCAAAAGAATGCAAGGTTTTTCTGTTAGCTTGGTTTTGTAAAAAAATAAAAAAAATCCAAGTTTCTGGGTCATGAGCAACAAAACATTAGGAAAAGGAAACTGAGGATCCAAGCAGAATTTCAAGCACATTAAAATTTGAGAACTATTGTCTCTTTCCCTCACACTAACAGAACTACCTCAGCATCCTTGTTTTAAAAGCATCACAAATTTAAAACTATTTGTTTAAGTATAGAAATGTGAGGTTTGCTTTTTTGTTAATGACTAGAAAAACCCTTTATATATGCCTTCAACAATCTGTTCTTTAAAACCTTAAAAATAAGTCATGTAAAATCAGGTATCCATAGAGAACTGCCGCCCCCGCTTTCAATACTTTATATCTAACTAGAATAATGTATTAGAAAAATAGATTCACTTTGTAGATTGACTAAAACTTGGGGTACTTTTGTTTTAGCCAGCATTCCATCAATGTTGTGAGTTACATGTGGATATATCATATGACTTAAAATTTCATACTGAGAATGTCTTGCTTTAGCATCGAAAACCATGAAAAACTTGCTGAGGTTCCAAGAGTGCTAAAGAGGAATGACTTTGCCTTAAATATGTAGATTTGGAGTGTGACTATGCTTCTCAAATACTGCCCTCCAAACCCTCACTCTTTTCATCTGTAATATGGTATTATCATAAAGCCTATTCTGCCACCAAAGATTACTTTGGAGATAAGTAAGATTATGTGATAGGCTTAAGAAGTTGATAATAGTATACTTAATAATAGAAAATATATTTAAGTTGCTATTTAATGATGGAATTTTACTTGGTAGGTAAAGTTTCTTTCAAACTGTGGAATATGACCACAAGAAACATAACATCCAATATTCTCAAATATGACTTGGAAAATGAAAGTTCAGAGGTGGCCCAACAGTCCAGGATAACATCTTAATTTATGGGCATGTGTTGGCTGGAATTTGGCTTCCATAACACTTCATCCCCAGGAGAATATTGTTACCTTGATTAATTTCATTTCAAGGTTTCTTTGGGAAAAACGCTATATTCAGCAGCAATTTCCATGTTTCTCCTGAGATTATTTCTTCAGTTTTATGTAAGCAAAACTACACTTGGATATTCTAGAACATAGTAGTCTCCTGGGAACTAAGTTTGTAGTAAAGCAATAAGAATGACCATTAGCTTTCTTGTTGGTAGTCTGCTTTATTTTGACTTGTTGGCTGTGCAACAAGTAGAGATGTTAGAGAGGCATAAATTTCTGCAAGAAGTCAATTTAACCCTTTTGACTAATCTGCAAAAGTCTTTTTCTTAGCACATCTTTTGCAGCTCCTCAATATTTAACCATATTCAAAGTGATCACATGAACAAAATAATAGGCTTTAGAGGGGGCTCCCAAAAGACATTTGAAAAGTCTAAATAGAATATTTAGTAGGAAAATTTGCAAATCGTATCTCAAGAAGAGTCACTGAGTTAAACACAGAAGACACTGATTCGCAAGCAGTTGGAGCAGCTTGGCATGTCACCGAATCTCAAATCACCAGAGACTACAAGGCACTGGGGTGCAGAGAAGTTGAGCATGTACCTGGTATGTTAAAATCACTCTTGTGAGACTGTTTTGACCTAATGCCTTTATTGTTTTTATAAGCCACTGTGATAATTCATTCATGATACTGAAAGTGTAATGACAGAGGTTTCCTAGAACCTGGAGGATCTAAGCAAATTGGTTGAAGGTCCTAAACTGAATTTTAATGGAATAGCGACACTAGGGAAAGAGTATAGGGAATCCTGTCTACTGGAGCTGTCGTCTGCCTCTTCTGCGCTGACTTTGTAGAGATGTGCATGTAGTGAATAGGAGCACGGGCCTGCTAAGAGGCGGCGGGCCTGTTTTTGGTCCGGCCCAGCTCCCGCATGGCTAGCTTATAACCCAAAATAACAACACACAAANTTATTAACCAATGAAAGTAACACATAGACAGATGACCCTCCTACATCATGTGCAGATGTTGTGCTGTAATGCCCAACATTACAATGTAGACTACATTAATTATGAGATCCATTTATAGGGTACTGTCCCTGTGGCTGGGAATTATTTTTTAACTTTGAGTCACTGAATAAAAAAAGTAGAAGTAAAAACGTCCTCTGTGTTGCCAGTCTTTCTGGGGCCGGGGTGGGGGTAGAATCTAGCATTATTTTCTCAATCCCAAACACGGGGGAGTGAAATGAGATATAAACATTTACTGCTGCAGAAATCTTCCTGTCATCATAACATACTAGGCCACATAGTGCACACACACTCTCTCTCTCTTACAGACTGGAGACTGCTAAGTAATCCATACAATAGCTAAGGGCATGCTTCTGGCTCCAATGGTAATAATCACTAATTAATAATGGAGTTTGAACTCATCATGCACCTTATATCATTTAAACACACATCCTCATGGACAAGCTCAGTGATGACTGTCACTCCACTGTAGAGAGTGACCAATCTGAGGCTGGCAAAAATATAGTTACTTGTCGAAAATCAGCATGTCACTAACAGCAAATGCCTGGTTCTGAGCATGTATCTGCCAACTAGATACACTTAATTCAGTATATTAACATAGGAAAGTGCCAAAGAAGGCAATATGGAATCCTTCCAATGTTGTCATGGGCAAAGGAGGCTCTATGAGAGTCATAAATTTGGGATTTAACTCCACCATTGAAGAATAGTATGCTGACCAAGACACTCTGTCTTTCAGGATTATATTTTATAATTGTCAAATAAATGTACTGGGTTTTCTATTAAGATTAAATCAATTTTCGGGCAGAAATGATTTGCAATCAAAAGGCACCTTCATAGAAGTTAGAGTTTCTCACTCAAATGAGACCTTGTATCTGGTCTTCAGATCCATTTACCTTTTTTGGAAAGAAGCATTTGCTTCAAGAGACATATAGTAACATCCACTGATGTAATCATGCCTGAAGCCTGAAACATTTAGTCTTTCTAGGTCTGAGGGTTCCCAGAAGTAGCAGTGCTGGGTTCAGGTTCCCTAAAGTTTCTATCAAACAGCATTGTTTTGCTTCAACTACATGATCAATCTTATAGTCTAAGGCAAGGGGGGAAGGAAGAGAAGGAAGAAGTGGAGAGAGAGAGAGAGAGAGATTGAGAGAGAGAGAGAATTTTGATAGTTAATAAAATACATTTTAGGGGAGTGTGAAGGTTTAGTCCTGCTTTATATTGGTTAAGAGTAGGAGGGAGATTCGGTTTCTCACAAACATCTATTAGGGATGAAGTTCAGAACTAGTAAGTTTTGAAACATCTCCACACTCTCTTGTCATCAGTATGTATATCCTTTAAAATTTTATAGTAAATACTTGAGAAAAAAATCCATTTTCCCTTAGGAAAAAAATAAAATATAAATTCTTCCCTTAGGAAGAAATTACATCTACTATACTCATCGACCTGTACTAGAAAAGAGACCATGAAACCCTACAAGAGACAGTCTTAGCTTTAAAAAGAAAGGGAGGGGTGGGAATGTTGGACCTAGTCTGAGAGAGATAAATAGGTCATGAGTCTAAGACTTGGGTGATGGTCGCTGTCAGCAGCTGCAGCAGTGTCAGGAGAAGCCTCAGGGCTGTTGACCACTGAGTTCCAGCTGTTGAATTCCTACTGTGCTTTTCTCTTGCCGTGATAAAACACTGGTGAATAACAACGCAGGGAAGGAAGGGTTTATTTAGTTTACAGGTTACTGCCCGTCATTAAGGAAAGATGTAGTGGGAACATAGAGACAGGACGGAAGCAGGGAACATGGCCGAATGTTGCTTGTTGGCTTTCTTCTAGACTTGCCTCCAGTTACCTCTCTTATTTTGTCTGGACCCACATGCCTAGTTATAGTTCTTCCCCCAGTGAACTGGGTCATGCTATGTCAATTAGCAATCAAGAAAATACCCACAGAGACATACCCAAAGGCCAATGAAACCCAAGCAACTCTATGATCAAGGTTTCTTCTTCCCAGTTATGTCAGGTGACAACCAAGATGAGTCATCGCATTTACCATTATGACAACCACATATTAGGCACAAGCTGCCTTTGATGAGGAAGGTTGAGTAGTCCCCTTGAAGATATAGAAAAAGTCAGTCACTATATTGAATTTAGACCTACTGAATACTTAGCCAAAAGGTGAACTTTGGTCTTAATCTGAAAAGCCTTTTTCCAACACCGACAGTTCTCTGATTCAAGGTCTTTTGAAGGAATTTTCTATAAGAAAACATGAGTATATTTAATTAATGTGGGATGAAGGAAATATTAAAGTCATTCTAGCCCCTTCAGAACACCCAAATGAAATCAAAGGACAAGTAGCAAGCTAGGAAAACATTTGAAATAAACACCATGTAAGGCCAATTTTCTTATGAAGGACTCTTCCGTCTTAATAAGAAACACATTTCCCAAGGAAGGAAGGAACATTACTAGATCACACAGAGATTAAATAAAATGGCCAAATACACATACATTTAAAATGTAGTCCTTTCCACTGGTAACCAAATAAATGCATATTAAATGAGTGAGCAACATAGATTGAATGGCCAACTTATAAAATATTGAAGCTAGTAATTAGGCTCCAGTCTGAATAGAGATTTTGAGAGATAGGCACTTTCATGATGGGGCTTTAAAGGAAAATCTGAAAGCATCCATATTGTTTTGCATAGTTATTTCTCATGTAAGAACTTGTCTAGGGAAATGTTGAGGATGAGTGGTACAATTCAGAAGACGATATTTTCAATGCAGTGTTATTTATAGAGACATGCAATGCTGAGATAAGAAAAGGAGCATGCTAACTTAAAGATCAGGATGCAGAATTAGAGTTTTAGAAAGCTTTATGCAGAGAGGAAAAGCAGGAAGGTTGAACAAAAAGCGTTGTTAGCTGCACTGTGTAAAATAATTTCTTTTCAGGATGGAACACATTTAGCTTGTAAATTAAGAAATTTAATCTCTGTTGAAAGAGGCAGTGAGACATAGACACGCTTTTTAAGTAGGCAAAACAAACTCATAGCTTGAGACCAAAAATATCTAAAGCAGAGATAAATGTTAAATCATTAAAGCTTGCCATAGCAATCATATCATTCTGTAGGAGGAAAAGATGGGAAAGAAATTATATTTTATATGTGAAATTTGTAGTAGGCTTAGAAATTGGAGAGAGCCCAATGACTCCAGATTGAAAGAGAAGTCATTGTTCCAAGGTTCTGTGGAAGAGCCTGGGAGCTGAACTCTACGACCGACTTGTGAAGGGGTATGTGAACGGGGTTGGGTAAGTTCTTTTTAACTTCCTAGAAACAATATACCTAGCAATGGCTAAGACATAACTGGGAGGGATCTAATAAAACAATAACAGATTTATTTTTTCACTAAAATAGTAAAATAAAATTGCAATAAAATATAGGATATAATTTATAGTCTTACACATTTCTAGGTTTCCAGTCCAGTAGCACTGAGGCTGTTGGTATTGTTGTACATCACATCAGAACATGGGCTCTTCATGTTACAATTCATCATCTCCTTCCTTCTCTCAATTTCTGGCTTTCTACCTAACTCAGACCTTGTATAAGCTGAATTCTGTAATATTTTGTTCTAGCTTATTTAACTTAGCATAGTAGCTTCAATCTCTACCTATGAGCAACATCTAATGGGACTAACTTTTACAAATGTGTGTGTATGAACACGAATGAATGCATGGCATTCATGTGGTGGTCAGAAGGCAACCTGTAGAAGCTGTCCCAGGAACTGACCTCAAATTGTCCAGTGTGGCAACATGTACCTTCACCCACTGAGCCATCTCAGTCCAGGACTTCCTTTTTAAAGTGAGTAATAGTCCATAAGTATAGGCATTGCATCTTATTTTCCATGATGATGGATACATGATGAAAGCTAACAAAAGCAAACAAACAAACTGATACACCCATAGAATTACAAATGTTGCTAAGGAGGTGGAGCAGTTGAGCCTTGGAATGGGAACAGCACAGTCCAGTGGGAATACAGTACAGATGTGTTCATTCTTTCTCATTGTGATAAAAGACCTGAGGAAAACAGTTTCGGGGAGGAAAGCTTTATGCTGGCTTAGAGTTTGAGAGGTTCCATTCCATGGTGAGGGGGACAGTGTGATAGAGCCTAGCAGCTCACCTCATGCTAGCCCAGCAGCAGCCATAGGATGCTATATTCACCGACCTCCTTATCTCCTGTATTCTGCTGGGGCCCCAGGTTGCAGAACGCACATTCAGCATAGGTCTTTATCTTATCCTTTATCCTTTCTGGAATCAACCTTACAGACATACATGATTTCTGAATCTTTTCAGTTTAACAAGATTCATGATTGCAAAGCTAGGGGAGGGCTAAGTGCTGATGGTCTTGGTGACACGAAGACCTGAGTTCAGTTTCCAAAGCACCTGTAACTGTAGTCCTGAGATGTGGAAGAGATAGGCAGATCCTAAGGGCTCAATGGCCAGTTAGTCTAGCCAAAATGATTAAATGAGAGACACTGTCTCACTAAATAAGGTGAAGTTCAATAGAAAAAAACACCTGCAACTAACCTCTGGCTTGTACCTGGTCTCTGACTTGCAGCTGACATTTGGTCTCCATGTGTACATGCGCACATGTGTGTGTGCATACACACACACACACACACACATACACTGTACTGAATCCATTTAGCATTGTTCGTATAATCGCATGCTTAGGACTGACCACTGGGGATTAGACCTGACCACTGGGGAATAAATAACCTAGGAGAGACACCCGTCCCTATATAAAACTGGTCTCCCTCTCAGCTTCCTTTGATTGCCCGTAGCCCCTCATCTAGGGATGGGACCTTGTGAGATTTCCCTATGTACATTAGCATCTTAACTGGATGATACAGACCAACTCATTTGAACTGGTTTCTATTGTGTGGGTGATAAAGTTCTCTGAACATAGAATTTTTAAAAAGGCTTCGATAGTTATTTTCCTTGCCAGTTCGTTCTCTCATTTATCTATAGGATGAAACTGGGGCACTTTAGTGCAAAGCCAGTTTATTGCTACTTCTTTCCAAGGAATTCTTATAACTAAATGCCATTCCATTTATTAAGAACCTAAATAGTGCTTAGTGTTTTAATTTCACTTTGCTGAAATTAGACATAAAACTTACCCCTTAGACAAGGTTTTTATTAAAATCATAAGTATAATTAGATGATCAAACTATGTTATACCTGTTCTAGTTTGCTTCCTGTCTGAAATAAAACACTGACTGAAAGCACCCTGGGGAAGAAAATGTCCATTTGGGTTATAGGTTACAGTGCAGAATCAAGAAACGCTTGAATCAAAGCAGAAACTCAAGACAGAACCTGGAGGCAGCAGCTAAAGCAAAGACCATGGGGGAGAGTGCTGGCTGGCTTGCTTCTAGGCATTGCATTCAGCTATCTTTCCTACACAGCATAGCCCAGTCTTCCTAGGGATGGTCCTGTCCACAGAGTGCTGGTCCTTCCTTACATCCATTAGCAAACAAAAAATTTCCTGAACAGATATGACCACAGGCCAATCTGGTGAAGGCAATTCCTCCACGAAGGTTTACTTGAGCTAAGTGACAATATCTAAAGTTTTTTTGTAAGATTAACTCTCTTATTTCATAAATTTTCAATCAGTTTATCCAGTCACAAAATTGAGCACCAGGGAATTAAAATACATGAGAGGGAGAGAGTTAAGTACCTGTGTGCCATTTTAGTATTACATGATTTTGCTTAATTCAAAGACTAACAAGTATAAATCTATCACAAAAAATCCCAGGAGACAGTGTTAGGACAAATTGGTGATGCAGGTAGAGATTTCATGATCAAATATGGTTGTCTCTGTTGTGCTCATCTGGTAAAGACAGTTTTATGTTCCTAAAATACTTTTATAATTACTCAAAATTTTTCTTCAGTTACTGTTGGGTTTAGGATATAGGTTTGGGGTAGAATTCTTCTGACTACTTTAAAATGCATTGACTGTGACATTCTATTTCCACATGTCATATTCTAGATGAAAATGTTCACTTTTTTCAAATTGAAGTTGTCTATCCTTGTCAGATATCTTCTGACAGAAGACTGCCATCCATGAATGCCTTCAAATAATATTTCCTTATGTTCAGAATGGCGCTCTGCTACCAGAAAGATATTTTTCTCACTGCTACCCATTACTCAACAATCCCATCTCTTTCTTCAGGCACAAATTCATTCAAGTCCATAGCCAGATTCCAACAACCTTAGAACTGTTTATGCCAGACAAACAGATGCATCCACTGGAATGGCCTGGAGATATATTAAAATGATCAAACAATTCATTGAACTGATAGTCCTAATTATTGACTTGTACGTAAATTTAAACTTGAAATATCCCATTCCATAAGATACACATTGGACATGGGCTCAATCATGACTGTGGTTTTACCTTTATGTGGAGAAAACAGTTCCATGGTTAAGAAAGCACTATATTAGGAAAGCAGCTAAAGTCTAGTGGAATCCAGGCTGGCATTCTCCAGCAACAGCTTGTTTCTTTTGCTCCATAATCCCTCCACTGTCTTTTCTCTGAATCAACTAATAGAATATCTACCCTCCATAAAACCTATGGAAGGAAAATTGAAGACATCTTTAACTTCTCTCTATCTCAGTCTTTCCATGAATCAAATGATTCCCTGAACCTGAAGTGAATTCTTTCAAAGACTCTCAGATGCACCAAATACTTTTTCATTTGCATCATTGAAATGGCCTTTTCATTCATTTTAGCCTCCTGACTCATGTAGGCAAGTTCTCTTCTGGCTGCCGTCAACTTAATAATTCACTTTAAGCAATCATTGTTAATTAACCTTAATTGCCACTTTAACCAATTACTGCCCCACTCTTCAAATTCTGATGGCCTCTCTATGAGCTATGAAATTCACTAAAATCCCTTGCCTCCATTTCTGGCCGTTTTTCTTTCTTTCTAGCCCTGTGTAACAGCACTATAACTCTAGCTTCTAAAAGGCACTTCTCAAACCTGCATGGGTATCGGTATCATCTTCTTGGCTTGTATATAGACCTGCCCCCTCCTCCCGTCATGAAGTATTTGATGCAGTAGATCCAAGTAATCCTTGAGCACAGAACTTTCAATAGGCCCTCCCACGATATCCATCTACTTTGAGGGAACATTATTTCGAGTACTGCTGATTGGGTGTAACTTGCTGTCACTTCTTTACCCTTAACATTTCTTGTATTATTCCAAATAAAATTCTTTCTTGTAAGCTCCCTCGCTCTTGTCACAATTTCAGCGTATAATTTATAGGTACTCTCCACTTTTTTCATCAAAGTCTTCTGCCGCTGCGATCTGACCAAAGTCACATTCCCTTGTTGAGGTCCCTGCAATAGCTTCTTCTCAGGTCTCCTTGTTTTGCTTCTACTTTTTGCTTAGAGACATATGTTTCAAAAAGGGTCTGTTCCCTCAAAAAAAAACAGTTAATGTAGCAATACCCGTTCCTTTTAAATAGGGAAATACATATTTGCTATAGTAGAAAATTTTAGTAAATTTTTACTAAAAACCAGGCTACTTAGAAAATACTAGTCATCCTACTAAGAAATTGATACTTGAGTTCAGTGAAATAAGAATTGATTCCTTCTTTTCTGTTTATCTCATTTTTCTGGCTCACACTATCATAACAAATCTAATTTAAAAGGTCTGTTTTCAAATAAGATCCACCTCTTTAGCTTTTATTTTCACTGATCAGGCATATAAGCATTAAAGCATTAGTTTATTGAACTTTGGGGAATGCTCAGATCAAAACCACAAAGGGGCATCTCTAAAGTCATCCAAAAGAGACAATTGTAGTAAAACCATGACCCTTACAAAGGTTTTAGAAATCACTGTGGCATTTTTTCTAGGTATAACCATAGGGTTATACCTAGAAAAACCCAAAGCATGTGTTCACCCAAAATGTATATTTTGATGTTCAGAGAAGCATTATCATGAAGACCCAAAGTTTACACCATCTCAAATGCCCATCTATGCATACATGGCTAAATGAATTGTGCTGATAAATTATTCTGCAATGAAAAGAAATGGATTCTTGGAGCTGGAAAGATGGCTCAGCAGTTAAAAGTACATGGTGCTCCTGAAATTAAGTCCCTAGCACCCACAATAGGCAGTTCACATCTACCTATAACTCTACCTCCAAGGGATCTGATATCCTCAGGTGGCTTCCATGGGTACTTCACTAACATGCGCATACTCTCACATATACACAGACTTCCACATATAATTAAAAATAATATCTTCACCAACCCCACATCAGACAGAGGTCTGATCTCCAAAATATACAAAGAACTCGAGAAATTGGTCATTTGGTCATTAAAAGAACAATTAATCCAATAAAAAAAACTGAGTACAGATCCAAGCAGAGGATTCTCAACAGAGGAATCCAAACTGGCTGAAAGACACTTAAGGAAGTGTTCAACATCCTTAGTCATCAGAGAAACGCAAATCAAAACAGTGCTGAGATTTCATCTTACACCTGCAAGAATGGCCAAGATCAGAAACACTGATGACAACTTATGC
>LOEQ01007584.1:39100-53338 GCA_001685075.1 Bramus lutescens | reverse complement strand
ACAAGCTGGGGCCATCTCCTTGGACACCTTGGAACCCCTCTAGAGTCAAGTCTCGTGCCCAACCATAAAATGGCTCCCTTAATTAAGATATATACTTCCCTGCTCCCATATCCACCCTTCCTCCATCCCAACTGTCCTGGGGAGAGCTTGGGGAAATGGGACGGTAAAGTTGATTTTTGAAGTTTTTGCATCTCAGACATTTTAGCTCCCTATAATATTTTTATCAGCTTTCAATTTTTTCACTTAAAAATACTACTGCAATATAATATCCACAGGTATTCATGGAATAATAAACATAATATCTGTAAAGTCTGGCTGCCCCCCACCCCTAACTTCAAATTCCTGCTACCTTCTTTCTTGGCTCAGTTACGATCCAAGTACAGAAATGACCCTGGCTGATTCAAGCAGAAATTAATGTATTGAAAAGACTGAAGAGCAGCGTCCCCAATGCACAGAAAGCTACAAAGTGGGACGAAATAGAAGGCAGGGTAACCCCAAATGGGTGTGTGTCTTAGCTAAGTCTCTATTACATGATAAAGCAGTGATCAAAACTAACTTTTGGAGGGAAGGGTTTATTTCATCTTATACTTCAAGTTAACAGTCCATCCCTGAGGGAAATCAGGACAGGAATTCAAAGCAGAAACCTGGAGCTAAAGCAGAAACCATGAAGGAATGCTGCTTACTGGCTTGCTCCCCATGACTTGCTGACCCTGATTTCTTATGTAGGGATGACACCGTCCACAGTGGGCTGGGTCCTCCCCATCAATAAAGATACTGCCTCTGTCAGATTCCTTGGGATTTCCTCTTCCTAGATACATCTAGCTTGTATCAAGTTGACAAGAAATCCAACCAGGACAGTGGCACTTATGTGGCTGTCTATATAAGCTGTTGACAGTTGGGTGTGTAAAAAGAGAAGCTTCTGATCCTCCCAAAGAGATGAGTATTATGCAGCCCCAAGAAGTAAATGCCCCTGAAATCTACTTTCTTTTTCACTTCATCCAGCTTGTTGCAGAATATGTAGTGTTGATTATTGTTTTATCCTGGCATTTGTCATTCAGTCATTGCTCAGAAGAGAGAAATTATTCTAATCAGAGACTCTTTGCTGTGGATTGTTGAGACTGTCTGAGCAATTGCCATAAAAGGAGCTTATGTTCTGCGTTTGTAGGCACACTACTTTTAACATGAGGACATAATGGCTAGGGAGCAGCAGCTTGTACTGGCATTGTGTCAAACAATAGGAACAAAACAGTACCTTGTGCTATTCTATTAATAAATGCCTTGCTGCAGAATGCATTATGTCAAATGAACTTCATGACATGTTGATTACATGTCATTCTTTAGAGTCTGAACTGTGGGGCAGAGCCTGCAGAGGTGTACTCCTCTGCAGTTCCTACCCAGGTAAATAGAGGTGACTGGAACCGGATGTCCAGATACCTGTTCTCATCCAATACCCCTGGGGACAGGAACCTTAAGACAATAGGCTTCCACATGGCTGTCATTTAAGAACAGAAGCTGATAGTTGCCTCTAATTTCTGCACAGTGGGTCAGAACCACTCCTGGCAATTTAAAATGTTTTTAAAACAGTAGGACAGCCATAAAATCAATCTATCCATCAATCAGTCTTCAGAATTTATATAGTGTTCCCAGGAAAAACTGTCTAGAGTTCTTTACAAAATACAACAAACTCTGTCAAGGGCAAACCTAAATCTCAACCCCTGTTTGAGTACAAATCTATTCCGGTGAGAATGCAGTCTACATACAGAGAAAAAAATTCCAAGACTATTCATAGGCAATGTGACAGTCAATTACTTAGTGGACATTACCGAAAAGTGTGAAAAATAATACAGTTTAGAATGATCTCCCTGCAAAAAAAAAAAAAAAACTCAGGCTCCTCATTTGCTGTCTTTGCTATCTTTATTCCACAGCATGTCCACTTTCCTTTTTGTTGTTGTTATTTGTTTGTTCTGTGAGACCTTTTTCTGGGGAAACAAGAACAAAAAACTGCTCATCCCTAGTAAGGCACTGAAACTGGCCAAAGAAAGAATGCCACCGACTCCAACTACTAGAGCTACTTAAAATAGAGCAAGTGAGGGTTTGCTCATAGAAACATGGATGACTTAGAAGTAGCAGCATCGTCCATCTTCAAACCTGCCTTCTCCATCTTGGGCAGCCACTTATGAAAGCTCCATCCTGGAGCTTCCTGTGCAACCTGCAGGCACCTCAGCTACTCATAGTCACTTTCCTCCATTGCTTTCTAATCTTGGAGCAGGAGGGACCTTATGAATCTTGAAAATTTCAGGGAACTCCTAAGACTTGTGAGCTGTTTACTTCCTGAGTCTTATGGCACCTCCCTCCAGGATGGAATGTTTTAATTCCATAGAATTAAATTTAAATTCAATTCAATAGAAAATTGCTACATACATTGTAATCTTTTCATTTTTTAATTTTTTGTTAATATGATATTTGTAGATATTTATGGGCTACTTAAGCCATGAACGTACCATGCAATAATCTAAGAGTGTGTGCCATGTCCATATCTCTTCAAACGTGTCATTTCTATGTGTTGGGAACCTTCAGACACTTTGTAGTTATTGTCAAAAAGAGATGCCTAAGTCTTTGTGAGCTAGAATTCCTATTGTGTGTAGAACAAGTCTACCTCCCTTCTTCCACTGTCCTTTTCATTATTTCCTTCTCCCTTCCATCTCTTTTCTTCCACCACCAATACCATGAAGAACCATGGCCACCTCTGTACCTTTCAGTATGGATAAAGAAACTTTTATACTAAGCTAAAATTAGTATAAAGGAAAATTGCCTTTCAAGGCTGGAGGCATGAATAAGAAGGTCCCCTGCAGGCTCATAATTGAATGTTTGATTCCCAGGCTGTGGAATTGCTTAGGAAAGATTAGGAGGTTTGACCCTGTTAGAGGAAGTATGTCACTGGGGGTGGACTTTGAGATTTTAAAAGCCCATGCCAGACTCAGTCTCTCTTCTCCTGCCTCCTAATGTGGGTCAGATATAAGCTCTCAGCTCCAGCTCCAGTGCCATGTCTGCATATTAGCCACCGTGTTTTCCACTGTGACAGTCATGGACTCACCCTCTAAAACTATAAGTAATCCCCCAGTTAAATGCTTCCTTTGATAAACCACCTTGCTCATGGTATCCCTTCACAGTAACAGAAAAGTAAAAGACAAAGTCCCAACCCAGTATTAATTCTGTAAATCATATTACACCTCAGTTTTTGTTCTCTCCTTTTATCTGTAACTGTCTTCTCTAGAGAATGGCTTTCCCATATGGAAGTGAGCAACCCAGAATGAATGATGTCCTAATTAGTGACAGTGCTACCCAAAGTTTTGCTAGAATCATTGATCCATTTGCAAGTAGAAGATGAGAGCCTGTCCTTTAATGTAGAAGGCCACTCAAAGGCCAATTCAGACTGTGTCTTGCTTTCCCTAGTACTATTGGAACACAATCATATCAGTCTACTCGACTGCTGTCAGTGGCTACTTCTCAAGTATATCAGCAAAGGTGAATTATCACAGCAGGGAATTTGTGCTTGCTATCTGGATTTTTTATCAGAAGAACTTGGCCATCTTCTAGCCTGAAACTTTGCTGAGTAAGTGCTGGGATAGCATAAAAGACA
Source organism: Bramus lutescens (assembly GCA_001685075.1). Taxonomy (NCBI): domain Eukaryota; kingdom Metazoa; phylum Chordata; class Mammalia; order Rodentia; family Cricetidae; genus Bramus; species Bramus lutescens. Next base: position 49,698 of record LOEQ01007584.1, on the reverse strand, counting down.
GAAGGGGGCCTTCCTTTCTCTTAGAATATTATGTAATTGAACTGAGTTGATCACGGAGGAGATAGTATAAGATAAGATCTTAGCAATGGCAAACTGGTGCCGCATTGAATGGATTTATATAAATAATTCAGAGATAAGAGATTGCTGGTGATGTTGAAGAAAGCTACATGGTAGAAATGGAGAGGCCAGGATTTGAATAAGAACACCTAAGACCTGAAAAGCACCTTTGCAAACATTCAGCCAGGGCTTCCCAAGCACTAGACTGCAGACCAGTATTACTCCTTGACAGGTTCCCCACTAATTACTAATGATGAAGCACAAACAAATCACAGATGACTGAGGATTATAAAACAGAGCTTGTTATCAGCCTGTGGTGGGCCACATCTCCCTATGCAGAGTAATCCTCATAAAGCTAAAATTATGTACTCTGAGAAATATTTACATTTGTGGTGAGGTTGCTTTCTCTCTCTTTTTTTCTTCATGTCTTTTTCATCCATCCTTCACCAGCTGCCCTTGAAGTGACATTGAGAACCAAAGTTGGTGTGCCATTACTGCATTTTTGGAGCTTGACTTAGTGGAATGAAACTTGAGCATCTGATACTTGCTCCCTCCATACTTTTCCATGTTTGTTGGGCCATGAGCTTCAAACAGAAGGTACATGCTAAAATAGGTTTATTCATTACTTCAGCATTGGTCAGTAAAATGGGAAAAAATAATTTTGTCAATTTCTTTCTGATCCAAGGCTCTCACATTGCTTTGGATCTTTGTACCTCACCCTCTTAGTGTTATAAAGCTTTTATTTTCACTAATTCTGGCTGTACAGGGCCAAGTAGGGACTCTCATGGGTTCAAGCAAGCATTCAGATTCAAGAACTCACTATGAGCCTTCTGCAGCTTCAATATAGTAAATAGGTAGATATTTGGAGCCCACAGCTCCCAGGGGCACAGTGTGAATTCCTCAGATATGGAGATCTTTGCAGAAGCTCATGTAGAAGTTGTAATTATGGAAAACCTTTCAAGGAGATTGTTCAGGTACAAGAAGACCAGACTTACACCACACAGATGTGAGAGCAGCCATCTAAAGATAACATATGTAGAGTTCCAGGGTCCAAGCAAGGGTAATTCTACTTACAAAGGTCTTTATCTCAATCTGACAAGCCTAAACAATGGCTTCTTATCTGGTATGTGTCTGCTGACCTAAATGTGATCATCCAGTGAAGCCATTTTATTATTGGCATACAGCTGACATTACCAACATCAGGTGACCAGAGAAACAGAGTTTAAGAACTCAATAAAAATAGCCTTTGATCACAGCACTTGGGAGGCAGAGGCAGGTGGATCTCTGTGAGTTCAAGGCCAGTCGGATCTACAAAACAAGGCCAAGGAACCCTGTGTAGAACCCCTCCCATAGAATTCACTTAAATATTGAAATCCTCTCCATGAGGGAATGGGTTAATTGAATAATTGTTTTCTAAGCCCTTATAATGGCAAATAAGAAAGCATTTGCTTATCTTGGGTTACTAATAAAAATCTTACACAACACAGTTATATTAACTATCTTAAGTAAAAATATGTAGATTCTAAGTTTATGTGTTTGTATGGGTGCTGAGAATAGAAAGATATTAAACCCATCCTCCTTTCCTTCTTAAGATTTCTCCCTGGGTTAGTCAGTATTTCATCTCCATCACTCTAACACTTGAAATAAACAAATAGTGAACCTGGATCACAGCTTGGGGGATTTTGGCATGTGATCAATTGATCTCTTTGCTCTGAGACCTATGATGATCTAGGATACAAAGGCAAGGAACATTTGATGGAAAAAAAAAACACTATCATCAAGACCAAAGAGAAAATGACAGAAAGAAAAATAAAATAGACTCTCCAAATCCCCTTTGAAGGCATGCCCTCAGTAGCCTAAAGACTTGTTAGGACAAGCTCCCCAAATCCCCAAGGTGAGGACCAGGGCTTTAATGAGTGAGCTTATGGAATACATTGTCATTCTGAACTAAGGCACTTGGAAAGTACATCCATTTCTCCTTTTATTATAGCCCAGTCGGTAGAACATGAGACTTAATATCAGAGTCATGGGTTCATACTCCACATTTGGCACCATATGTGGCATGAATAATAAAAACCCAGAGACAGATTTTGGGGTTCAGCCTGAAAATCAGCAAAGCAGTCAAGCCACTAGAGAGATCTTACCTCTAAGAAATCCTCAGACTGAAAAGAGAATGAGTTTCTGTCTCACCCCACCTTGTATTCCTCTCTAGTGCCGGGACTAGAGGCATGTACTCCCTAGTACTGGGATTAAAGGTGTGAGTCACCACCACCACCAGGATCTGTTTCTGCATTTATCTTAAGTAGCCCAGGGTGACCTTGAACTAGCAGAGATCCATTGGCCTCCGTCTCTCAAATCTTGGGATTAAAGGTATGTGACACTACTGACTGGCCTCTTATGACTTAGTTTTACCTTCTGATCATATCGTCAGAAAAGCTATATTTATTAAAACATAAATCAAATATCACTATAGGGCCCCTTGACATATCTCTTCATCCTAGCTCTTTACCATCAAAGCACTTGCTTTCTGACCTCCTCTTCTTTGCTAAATGGTAATGCTAAATATAGGAATTTACAGTTTTCTCACAGAAAGACAAACATGGTATGTACTCACTCATAAGTAGATATTAGACATAAAGCAAAGGATAACAGACTCTTTTGACTTCCCATGAGAGGCCTCATCTCCTCTGAAGAGTGGATGGGAGTTGGTGGAGTTGGGAGAAGGAGGGGGAAGACGGAGGACTGGAGGGAGAAGGAACTGGGATTGGTATGTAAAAAATAAAATTGTTTTAAGAAGAAAAAAAGAAAAGAAATTATTTGTATCATTGCTATGACAAAATAATTGGCAAAGGTATATTAAGGTGTAAAGGTTTTACTTTAGTTCACAGTTCAAGAAGACAGCCTGTCACTGTAGGAAATTTATGGTAGCTGGAACTCAAGGTAACATCAGTAATCAAGAATCAGAGCGCAGTGAATGTTCATGTTTAGTCTGCTTTCTCCTTTTTGTTCAGTCTGGGATTAAGCCCACAGAATGGTGTTGCTTGTGTTTTGGATAGTTCTTCCCACCCCAGTTAACACATTCTAGAAATTCCCACAGAGACATGCTACGGTGTTGGTCTCCACGATGATTCAAGATCCCATCAAGTGGAGAAGAAACTTTAACCATCGCATGTTAATTTTAAAGTGTTTAGTTTGTTTGCATTTTGGTTCTCTCCTTTAATAATGTATTAGCCTTGCTCTATGCAGCACTTCAAAACATTCATTTAATAATAGAACCAATTAGTAAAGCAAACAATGTGCTCAAAGCCATGATGCACTCATATAAGACCCATTTTGTAGTTTTTATGATAAGTCTTTTATGAATGCAGATAAAGGTTAAGGCTAAGGTAGTTGGATCTCTTTTCCTTGAATAGTAGATCTGGACCTCTCATTTCAAATGCCCAGAGGTCTGAGAAAGGTCTGCAGGAAATCATCCTAACTACCTCCTAAACAGTTGGGACTGCCACTTGAGTGTCATTTTAAATGCAAGGGGATATGGCTTGGCACTGGCATGATATTCCTTTGGGACAGTTCAGCTGTGGTTCTCATTAGCATCTATAGAGGTTAAACAAGATAAATTTGACACAGAGAGCAAGGACAGTTTCTTAATTTCCATAAAGCTCCTTTGACCCAACCTCAAATTTCAGCAAATCGGGAAATGGGAAAAGAAATTATTGCCCCTTGCCTTTGCCTCAAATGAAATCAAATGCTACAGCATGGATCTGAAAATGAAGAGCCTATTTAAAAGACCACACAAGAAAAGAAAATAAGTTTCCTAAGAAAACTTTTTAAAGAAAACCTAACTTTCCAAGCAAATTCATAGAAGAGAGGAATTGTGAAAAATCATTAAAGAAAAATTCCCTTCTCACAGTCTCCTCAAGCTAGCTGATATTATAGCCGTCCTGTATTTGATGCCGCTCTTCTGCTAGTAAATGTTTAAGTGGGTAAGAGAAACTGGCTTCCCAAAATGAGCACCAGCCCTGCTTTTCTACAGCCAGAATCGTGATGTGGTGCCTTGAAACATATAGTAGCGCCAGAAAGGGCTATGATAGGCGTGAACAGCATGCCAGGGATCCACTATCTAGCCACGATGCCAAGATGTATTGATTCTCTCAGACTGAGATTGCTCTATGAGGTGGGCTTGAATTTCAAAATCCCAAGCTGATGTATCAGCTATCTATGCAGTCAATGTTGTATTAAAGGTAAGAAAAGGGATAGAGATTTCTTTAAAGTGAATATAGGACTTTATACTCTGTTTCTTTATATTTATTTATTCTAGGAACAATGGTTAGTAATAAAAAGAATAACCTTTTCTGCGGATTTTATAACTAAGGTTTCATCAGACCATAAATAAAAATATTTAGAAAAGAAACATTTTAACCATGATGAACACATATAGGCATTTTCATGTAATTATTCACAGAATAACATAAGTATCATTTCTATAACATTTGCATTGTATTAGGTATTAAAAGTAGTTTATATATTATTCAAATATATAGGATGATATACATAGGTTATGGAAAAGTGAGCATATAATAAGGGCATGAGCATTTGTACATCTTGGTATCAGTGAAAGTAGATGAAGGCAAGGTCTCAGAACAAATCAGTAGACACCAAAAGACAAGTGTGATGTCTGGAGTTGATAAAGTCTTGGAGCCTGTGTTAAGATTGAAGGATAAAGATATAATAGTTAGCAGGAAGATAGCTGGAAAGCCTTTGAAAACCATGTTGTAGAAAACTGGTCATAATCTTATTATAAAAATTGTTCAATATTAAGTAAACAAACAAAAGAAAACATATCCTCTACCAAAAATAAATAAGTAAATAAATCCCACATGACTGTCATGATTTTATAAATCTGGAAAGAAATAAGAGGGTACATTTCTTAATAATCATGTTGATTATCTTGGCTAACAGTCTGCATAAACATTTTGACTTTTCTGTATTGTTTTCTTAGCCAAGCATACAAGAGTTTGAAGTTTAGGAAGCAAAGGGCTTACCTGCTTATGCAAGCCTCTGAAATCTCATTATTGGAAGCCTGTCAGTGAAATTGGGATTTGGCATTTCAATAGATCTTAGCACCCGTTCCTTTTGGGGCAAATAGTTTTTTCCTCCTCCACTGAGAATGTGAAGGAAAGTAGAGGGCAACCCATGTTTTTAAAGATGATTTCATAAAGTGAAGAATTCATACTCCTCCTGCCAAGAAGTGAGAGCTCGCTAAACTCATAGTAAGGTGTACATTTTGTGTTATGGTGCTCTCTTGAGGATACAAGTAAATGTGTTGTATTTTGTTCTTATGCCAAAAAGGATGTGTTTGCTTCCTCATTCTTCCTACCTGAGTCAAGAGGGACCATTTTGATAGTTTATAGTGTCCAACCATCAAGCATATAACACTTAAACTGTCAACTGAAAACATTTTATCTATTTGAATTAAATTGAGCAATCCCCTTGTTATTCAAAAATTGGAGTGTTTTTATCATAAGTATTTTGAATTGATACTTCTGGGACTCCACAGCTTCTTAGAAACACAAATTCCTTTTGATATTATTAGGAAACAATTCTATTTTCATTTAATTTCTATGTTTAGTGACTGGAGTGGGAGTAAAAGAAAACTTTTTTGTAAACAGCCAAGTCAACAAAACAAAAATAACTGAATTGTAAAGACACAGAAGTTCTGTGAAAATCCCTATCCTATTTCAGTGCAGCGCTGAGAAAAGGGAGTTAGATTAGCATAGAAATCTGGTTCTCACAGATGTTTAAATCAGTCTCACTCTCTAACTAAAAGACACAATGCAACAGTCGCAACATCTGCACATTTTTTAAAGCTCATTCTTCTGATAAAGTTTAGTAAAGTAGCTAATTGGGAACAAAACATATTTCAATTACTTAAGTGAACGACATCTATCTAGGCATTGATATTTATTTTAAGGCATCCTTTGAAGCTCAGCCAAAGAGTAACAATAACATCTGAACTAGTACTAACATTGGTGATGTGAGAGTCATGTGCTAGTCCTTATCACACCTTGTCTTCACAAAAGGAAAAGGCATTGCTACTATTCTCCTTTTACACAAAGAAAGTAAATGTTTAACTAGGCTGTGGGTCTTATGATGTGTCACTTAGGGATCAGCATTAGAGTAGCATTTTTCACTCAAAATCATGCAAAGGCTATTGTGACATTTTCAATTTCTCTTGTTCATTGAGCATAGGATATACTTGCTGGGCACAGGAAAGGAGCAAAGTTGTCATGTGGAAATAGTTCCTCTTGTATTCCATGAAATTCTTCACCTAAACTACCTACGGATGAGTCTGTCAAAAGTCTGTCACAAACCTTTCTAGTTTTAAGGAAGGCTCTTGATATTTCTGAGTCTAAAGATTCCATTAAGCAAAGTCTAAGAAGAAAAAGACTCGGTGACCCACTGGGTCCTTTGAAATTGTGACACTGAAAAATGATCACTTGGTTTCTGTCCCTAGGATATAAAGTCTGTATAGCTCATCAGTAAAAACTACAATTTCTCTCTACTTTTCTTTTTTATTGCATTGTTTAACAGATATTTTGACTGTAGCCCAGGCTGCCCTAGTATCTGATGGAAAGATCAGAATGACTTTGAATTCAACTTTTCAGTACTGAGATTTCTAGCATACACCTCTTGTTTATATATGCTTAATTCATTACACAACCCAAGACAAGGCTGAGCTGGGCAGGAAGAAACTGCATTTGTTCAGAAAAGTGATCTTGGAAGACATATCCTGGTAGGAAGGGGCTTTTGCCTTCAGTTGCCTCCAGTTTCATTTCCTAACCTATCAAGATATGCATTCGCTTGTCATTTTTATAGTGGACTAATTTCTCTTGAACTTTTGAGTACCAAGTACCTGCTAGTATTGGATCATTTCTGTGATTTACCTTGCTCCTCCAATCTTAGGTCTGATATTTTGGGGAAGTTTTTTTGCATTATTTAAAAGTCTTTCTCACTAAAAGTAGGTTAGTTTGAGTCCAAAGGATTTCACTGGCTCCCTAACCCAATAGTCCTGGGATATAATTCACACAGTTTTGGTAGACTTAATATGTAAGCACACCATCTATCCATCTGCTGAGCTAGTCATAACTCCTGCAGAATGAGTGAATAATTGTTTGATTGATTGGCTGGTTGACTGATTGGCTGATTGATTAATTGATTGATTGATTGAAGTACTGGAGATTGAAACTAGGGCATTGTTCATGTTAAGCAAGTACTCACCGACTCAGCTACATAACCAGTGCAAAGTCCCCTTTATTTTCCTTATTTTAAAACAAACTCTTGCTAAGTTATCAAGGCTAACCTTTATCTTACTCCGTAGCCTAATTCTGTTCTGACTTTCTGATCCTATGGTGTCAGTCCTTGAATAATTGGGATTACAGGCCTGCATCACCAGGTCTGGCTGCATGCTTACTTTCTTTGAGGAAGCCCATGGCTGTTTCTGACTCTTCTCAAAAATAAAAAACAACAAAAACAACAACGAAAAAAAACAACATGAGAATTCTCCTGTTTTCCTTGATTGTTTCTGATTAGATCATATGACCTTCCATGGATTGATCAGCATACAGGGCAACCTATGATGCTTTTTACTGATGTGTTATTGTGAGCCACACCTTAGCACCTAAGGGAGAAGTACCTAGATTGGTAATTGCATAAAAATGGGTTCTCCACAGCCAAAGGGAAAAAGCCCAAGACATCCATGTAAATTATAGGGAACACAAATAACACACGGCCCTCTACTGTTTTACATGAAAGATATGAAAGATAACAGCTATGTTTGGAAGGGTTACTTCCAAAACCCATGCATTTACATAACCAACTAAACTCTAGCCTTTCAAAGAAAAAAAAACTTAGGAGAATCATCCCTCTTCCAGATTTCACTTACGTAAAAGCTGATAATTGTGATTTTAACTTAGAAAATGTTTCAGCTGCTACAGCTTCATTGGATTAAGTGTTTGGAATATTTTTGGTTTTGAGAAAGGGTTAGCATTTGTAATTTAGATTAGCCTTAAGTCATTAGAAGACCATCCTAACCACAAAGTACAGTTCCCTACTTTAGCATCCTAAGCTAACAAATGACACAGGCAAATATTGGGGGCCACATTGCCTTTTTTGATCTTGTAAATTATAGGTGGAGTAGAAATAAGATGGTGTGCCTGCTTTCCATTGCCCCTTGAAAACCAGCATCTGAAGAAATTCACAGAATTTGAATGTTTTGTCCTAGTCCTACTGGGTATTGGCTCCATGGATCAACAAGCACTAAAGACCAGAAGTCATCCTTTTGCATACTTAGTAAGACCATCCCTTCATTATTTCCTTTTAACTTGTGTGTTCTGTGGTTAAACTGAAACTGTCTTAAAAACTATTAAAAAGGGTTCAGGGGGAGTAAAAGCAGATGTGTAATATATGAGGAATACAAAATAAAAAGTAATCACTACTGAATCATCACTGTAGTTTTGTACTGCCAGATTGCAGTCCAGGGATGAGACATATTCACCTGATTTAAAAGGTACAAAGCTACCAGGTGGTACAGACACTCAGACTTCGGTCCCCCAGAAGAGCAACCTATGTTCTTAAGTGTTGTCATTTCTCTGTAGATGTCAGGCTGCTTTTTGCAGAAAATAAAGTAACACTCAAAGAAAAGAACTGAGGCTCTAGAGTACATAAACAGGAGTATGACAACACACTCTAAGAATAAGGCTGAACTTAACTCCAGTCTAGCAATAAACATGAGGTTGCCTGGCACTTAGTATTATAGTATATTTAGAGATTAGATGAGTTATTCTGGAAATTTTAGCCAGCATAAGACTGTTCTACAGTGATGTGTCAGGTACAGAGATGGAAAAATCTCTCTTCAGTTTACAAGTCATTGGACTGAGGGTAATAATAGAGAAGAAGCTTCAGGATACTCAAGAAGGAACTTGAGGCTGTGCCCGTGGAGTTACACTTGTTCGTGTATCTGAATTTGTTGGCATGACCCTGATACTCTTGCCTGAGTAAATGCATAAACAAGAGGGAACTTTGGGGAATTCTTTGGAGAAGAGATGAGTCTGTGGAACTATGAATGGGGGAAAATAGAGTATCATTAGCATATTGTACTTTCCATGGATAATCACCATATCTCTTGACTCACGTGGGATTCCAGAACTGCACTACTGTATCATTAAACCATGGTGAGTCTAAAGCTCTTCCCTTGAACTTGAATAAACCCTTCTGATTAATTTTCCTGTAGAAATACAAAGGATTACTGTGGAGATATATTTTTGATGATAGGTCATTTTTAAAAAGCTATATGTTTTGAGATGTTCACTTTGGCTACAACTGTAACAATATGCAAAAAATTCACATGATACATGGACGAAAGTGAGTCTTACAGCTCCCAGGCATCTGGCTTCAGTGCTGCATGAAATAAAAACAACTTGATTGTTAAGGAAAAAAAAGAAAAGAAAAGAAAACTAAATCTACCTCAAAAGGGAAATGGGTGGCAAAAGACTCCTCTGCACAAGTAAGGGCCTTGTATTACTAAAATTAGCATGCCCTAAAGCAGACCAGAGTCTTGGCCCCTAAGAGAGCTCAGGATTTAGAGTTCCTGAGAGGCAAGCAGATCAGATTTGGAGAAAGAATGAGGGTTAATGCTGTCAGCATCAATTCTGAGGCCAGTACCCTTATGGGCCCTTGCATCTGGCAGGGATTGCCCTCAGGAATCAGTGAAGGTCAATGCAAATCCAGGCAGTTTCCTTGGCAACCAGAGTTAACCTGTGGGGTCTTTTAATGCCTTGGAACATTTTTGGGAGAACCTAAATAAAGGCATGGTTAAGGCAGAGCTCCAGAGAGAAACTAACAAGGTGCTCCTAGTCAAAATGGTTTACAATAAAGAATCTCTCCTGTGCTGGCTCATGTCTTGTCAGCTAGACATGAGCTGGAATCATGTGGGAAGATAGAACTTCAACTGAGAAAATATAACCACCATATTGGCCTCAGGACAAGCATGGAGGATATTTTCTTTATTAATGAACAACGTGGGAGGGCCCAACCCATTGTAGATGGCGCCACCCCTGAAGTGGTGGTCCTGATCACTAAAAGAATGCAGCCTGAGCAAGCCCTGATGTGCAAGCCAGTAAGCAACATTCCTCATGGTTTCAGCTTCAGTTCCTGTTTCCAGATTTTTGCCTTGAGTTCGGTTCCTGACTTTCTTCCATCATGCACTGTTACACAGAAGAATAAGATGAAATAAACCCTTTCCTCCCCAAGTTGTTTTTGCTCATGTATTTCATTGCAGTGAGAAACCCCGATTAAGACATCCTCCCTAAGTCATTCTTTCTCACGGTTTGTCCCGTCACTTTTATATTCTCTTCTTTGGATCTTTCATACACTTTTGCTAACTACTGAGTTCTAACATTAGAGAACTATCTCTACACAAACAGCATATTCTGTTGGGTTGAAGAAAAATATCTATCTATCATCTATCTATCTATCTATCTATC
>LOEQ01007583.1:80277-93074 GCA_001685075.1 Bramus lutescens | reverse complement strand
CAAGATAGGTCCTCAGCTGCAGCCACTAAGAGCACCTCCTATGCACATGCACTGTGTTCCCTTTTAAAAGGTGGGCCTTGCCCACCTCCCATATCTTTCTCTTTTTCCTCTGACCAGTTTCAGCCCCCTTCTCTGCCCCTTTTCTCGCCTCTTACAGTAAACCTCCTGTGTGAGCACCGTTGTATGGCATTCCTCCTTCCCACTGATTTTTAAATATATTGTAATTACTGCAAGGGACTCAAGTGAATGTGTGAGTGGGACATGAAATCAGTGTGCCACATTCTGTGTCACTAGAAATGATTCTGGAGATGTCCACTGAGAAAGATCTCAGGATTGTCCTATTATAGGTACAAGAACTGGTTCTACAGAAGAATTGAAAATGGAGTCAAGTAAAATTTTATTTGAGTGTGCATGTGAGTAATGCTGTCCTTTTCATTGACATCACTAATCATGTCTTCATAACAATATTAATTGGTTGTCATTTCTATGATTTTCATGTATTATAAAATAATCAAAATTAGTACCTGTAGGTTTACTTATTATTTTCAGAGTCTTTTGGTATTCTATTACATTCTCTACATTTTAGTGTTAATGTCTCTATTTCTAAAAATAATACCATCATGGTTTTATAAGAAGTGAGGAAGTGTATTTACAGACTGTTACACTCTGTCTACTATACTGTATTCCCATGGATGTCTCCTGTTGTGTGTGATCGTTTTAATTCCAAATGGTTTCCATTGCTGTAAATGTAATATACTGTGAGATCACCTCAAAGTTTGAGCCTCTCATTTTCCAGCTCTTTACTGTTCCTTGGCACTTTCAGGATTACTTTCTGTAAAATATGCAGTAGACTTGTTATAGGAAGGGCTTGGAGACTTAGATAAGACAGACTTCCTTCTAGGCTGTTTTCTTGTGTTTGAAAAGAACATGATGTAATGTGCCAATTTGCACATGTTTTATGTATTCTCCTGTTTTCTGTCTGCTGTAGATGACTGCAATCTGGGTTTTGTGACACTCACCTGTGTTAATCAAAGAATTTTCTAATAAACCATTTTATCCTTTGCTGTTACTCTTAATTTTCTATTATGATAATTTTGTTTTGATTTTCTGTCACTATTATAAATATGATTACTGGTCCTCTTTATTGTACTCCATAGGCATAGCAGTTTTACAGATTTCATTCTTTTTCAGTGTTTTATATCTTTAGATTGCAATGATTTTTTCATACTAAATATATATTTTATTATCAGCTTTCACTTTTCTTTTCTTGAATTATGTTGCCTGTTTACATCTTTTGCTTATGCAGTACTATGTATTACATTTCAAGAAATCACTGGAAAAAATGCATTAGTTGTTGTTTAGGAACTTGAGTGTGAACACTAACTAGGCAGAATTGGAATCTCTACATTAAATTCATATTGTGTCATGATCTACATGGTAGAGCTTTTTATTATGTGCATATTGATCCTTACAACTGCTGATGAGCACAGTTTGTTCTATCCATTTACTGATTTATTGATTATACTATCATTTGCTTCCTTTCTATTTTGTATAGATTGTAGATTTTTATCACTTGTAATGTAAATAGTCAATATATCTGTTGTGTCGACTGTCTCTTCAAATTTTAATTATTACCATTTTCCTGGTTTTTTTTTTAAAACAGTACTACTATTTGTCTGGTTCTGCTCTTGTTTCAAGTGTTACCCGTTTGTGTTACTCTGTAGGATTCACTGTTTTAGATCGTACATGAAGGTCTGTGGTTCACTGTGTGTTAGGAGAATATTGAACCCAGGTTCATATTTTTATAAAAAGTCTAGATATTTTCCCAGTTCCACTGTTTGAAGAGACTGTCCAGTCTACAACATGTATTTGTGTAATTTTGTTGACATTCTCCTGGTCAGTGATATTGGGCAGGTTTGGATCTGCTGCACCATTTCATTGGTCTGATCTAAAATCACACTGTGATAGCTTGTGCATTACAACATTTTCCTAGGGCTTCTCTGTACCCAGGGAATTTGTGTCAACATAATTTCTACATTTCTCCTTATTATATCTGTGAAGGTTATTGTGGAACATTCAAATGTCATGATATTTGAACTGACAATATAAACCACTTTCAGAAATACTGCAAATTTCAAAATATTGTGTTCCATTCCATCTGTGTGAAATGTCTTCCCATGTTGTAGTTACTTCAAAAATTTTTATTCCCTTTGTTTTGTTTTTGATGTTGTTCCTGGTTGGGTTATTGATAGTATTCCTCAACTTCTTTCTGAGAATTGGTGGTTTCTGTCTTCAACACGGTAGAGCTTTTTATTATGTGGATATTGATCCTTAAAACTGCTGTTGAGCACAGTTTATTCAATCCATTTACTGATTTATTGAATATACTGTCATTTGCTTCCTTTCTATTTTTATAGGTTGTAGATTTTTATTAATTTTTTATCATTTTCTCTTCCCATTTCTGTTGAAGTTATCTAATCTTCACATCAAATTTATATTTCCCATGTTCCTCTGATTCGCCTATATATATATATATATATTTTGCCTTTGATATATTTGTGCTCTTCTGCTTTGTTGAAATGGATTCTTTTGCTTTGTAAATATCTTGAACTGCACTTATATCTCTATAATTTTTTTGTTTGTTTTTCAAAATAGGGTTTCTCTGTAGCTTTGCAAATTGTCCTAGAACTAGCTCTTGTAGACCAGGCTGGCCTAGAATTCACAGAGATCTGCCTGCCTCTGCCTCCTGAGTGCTGGGATTCAAGGCATACACCACCACTGCCCAGCTCATTTCCATCAATTTTAAGGTAGAATTGTTCTAGATGAAACAATATGGTTGACAATGATTTTTCTCCCCAAGCTTCAAATGGTGTTCCCTTGCTCTCCTGAATTTGGGATTATTGACTAGACACCTGGTCATATTGTGCTTCTTGGGTCTTTTCAAGTGGTTTGACATTTTTCTTTAACTGCTCTTAGTGTTAATTTTTACTTTTTCTTTTTGTCTCCTTAGATGAAAGGCCAACAAGCTATCTATTCATTGTTCCTGAAAGAGAAACTCAAAGAAAAGAAGCAAAAAGTAATGGCTGATTCTCCAGTAAGCAGGCCCCAGGTCAGTGGTCATGTCCCCCTTTCTTTTGTAGAAATGTTATAGTTTGAGACATTGGAAGCCTTTAAATTATACTTCTGGTTATGTTTTTAGCTTTGTTATGAAAAATGTTGCAAACAAACAAGCAGACAAAAAATTACACACTGAAATTAACCAGACCCAAAGAGTATGTAATTCAGTGTATGATGAGGGATTCCCCTTTGTATGCTGTGAAAACCATTGGTTAATAAAGGTTTGGGCCTATAGCATAGCTGTAGGGAAGCAGCTAGGTGGGGAAAATTAAATGAAATGTTGGGAAAAAGAAGCGTGGAGTCAGAGAAGCCATGGAGCTGCTTCTGGAGACAGACATGCTGAAACTTTGCCGGTAGGCCACAACCTCATGGTGATGCACAGATTAATAGAAATGGGTTAAATTAAGATGTAAAAGTTAGCCAGTAAGAAGCTAGAGCTAATGGGCCAAGCAGTGATTTAAATAATATAGTTTCTGTGTGATTATTTCAGGGCTAAGCAACCGGGAACCAACAAACAGCTCCCTCCAACAATGTATTTTTATCAGTTAGAGTAATCATTTTGGGATTCAAAGCTCTGAAGCCTCACAGGGAACTTTATATTTTCATTATAGAATATATTTTTGTGAACTTGTGCACCATGAAAAGGAAAGAAAAACTATGACAGAATTAGAACTAGAAAAGAAATTAGCTTTATATCCTTTTTCATAACTTGTGTTTATTACCTGCATTCAGTCCTAAGTCTACCCTGATATTTTATGTTTCTTGTTCTCTTTTTCCATGTTCTACTGTGCCCACATGTATGTTGTTTCTCATATATACATATTATTAGCTAGATTCTGTGTATGAGGGAAAATCTGGTTTCTTCCTTCTGACACTGTATAACCTCACTTAATATACCATTTTGAGTCCATCCATTTTTCTGCAAATTTTCATTACATGTTTTTCTTCAACTCAATTGTATTCCATTTTATATGTATACTATTTTCAGTATCCATCTGTTGATATACAATTAGGTTGATTCTTTTTCTTTCCTATGGAGAATACAGCAGGAGTAAACATTGGGTATAAATATCTGTAGATTGCGGTGTGGAGTTCTTTAGTTATGTTCCCAGGAGTGGCATTGCTGGATCATACATTTGTTTTATCTTCAATTTTTTCAGTCATCAGCAAACTGATTCCCACAATGGCTTTATTAATTTTACATTTTACCACATACACCAAAGTTTTATGAGGGTTCTTTTCTCTGGGATGAGACAAGATTTCAATGTAGTTTTAATTTGTGTTTTCATGGAGGCATTTTTGGGATTCTGAACAATTTTTGTAATATTTATTAACTATTTGTCTTTCAAAGTGTCTTTTCAGTTCATTTTCCCATTTGTTGTTTGGCAGTTTTATCTCCATGTTATTTAATTTCTGTAATTGTTTGTAAATTCTATATGCGAGATGCTATCCCCAGTGTTGCAGGTATAGATTCTCTCCCACTCTGCAGGTGCCTGTGTGCTCTGCTAATTGTTTCTGCTGATTTTTTTCCCATGGTGTCCCATCTGTTGATACTTAGATCAGTTCCTATGCTGTTGCTGTTCTTTCTAATCAATATGTCTTTGCCAATCCCAATGTCCTCATGGGTATTCCCTATGTTTTCTAAGTATCTATGTTTCTGGTTTTAAATGTTGCCCGAGGTTTCTGTTTCGCCCTGTCCCACAGCTGTGCAGTCCCAAAGAAACACACAGAAATCTACATTAATAATAAACTAGTTGGCCTATTAGCTCAGGCTTCTTATTAACTCTTTCTTGCATCTTAAATTAGCCCATAATTCTCGTCTGTGTTAGCCGTGTGGCTTGGCACCTTTTATCAGCAATGCATTATCATTTTGCTTCCTCTGTGTCTGGCTTCCTCTGGGTGGACTGCAGACTAACTCTCTTCTCTTCCCAGAATTCTCCTTTTCTCATTGTCCCGCCTATACTTCCTGCCTGGCTTCTGGCCAATCAGCATTTTATTAAAATAATACAAGTGACAGGATAAAAGACCATTGTCCCACAGCATTTAAATATGGCTTTTGATCCATTTTCTATGGATTTTTGTACAAATAAAAGATAAGAAACTAATTTCATTCTCCTGCTTGGAAACAGAGGCTGTGCTTTCATTTCCCAGCCACCCAGTCCCAAAATAATCGAACAGAAACTTAATATTAATTGCAAACTGTTTGACCTATTGCTCAGACTTACTGCTAATTAGCTCCTACTTTTAAATTAGTCCATTTCTATTAATCTATGTATTGTCACGTGACTCATGGCTTTACCTATGGTCTTGTACATCTTGCTGCTCCAGCAGCTCACTGGCATCTCTCCACTCTGCACTATTCCTCCAAGTCCTCAGTTTTATGTTTCTTTATCCTGGCTTGTCATAGTCCAAAACAGTATTATTATCAACCAATGAGTACAACACATACTCACAGTGTACAAAAGGACCATCCCACAGCACCTCCTGGATTCAGTTTTACCTACACCATTTGGTGAAAAAGGCCATATTATTCTAATCTATACTTTTGCCTCCTTTGTTAAATATAAGTGGGCATATCTTTATAATATTCTTTCTGGGTCCTTTCTTGTCTAATTTTATTACTATACCATTCTCTCCTTTTGACTACAACTATACACAGTAATTCTACATCTCCTGTAGCACTTTTCTCAATACTCTTCCCCACTTATTTGAGGGTAAATATCCCACATGGACTTATGATGTTTAATTTTAAAAATATTTTCACTCTAATACATAAACAAAAATTATGTTGAAGCCCAATTGCTATAGAAGACATTTTTTATGTGTTAGTGTGTGAGGGCTCCTGTGGCATGTAGGCTTTATTGGTGGGGTCTGTCACATTTCCTTGAGTCCTGGTTATAAAAAGCAGATATTGAATCACAGGAATAGTTGTCACAACATCTTAGCAATGTGTGGAATTAAAAGAGACATATCTTGGATTTTAGTGCTCTATAATATTTGGTTCCTATTACACTGATTCAGTGTCATTTTTTTACCATGATCTACAGGTGTAGCATTTAAGGCACATTCCTCATCATCATTTTCTTTCTGAGACTTCTATGCTGTGATCCTATAGGGCATAAACACAGCATTTATACCAGATATAACTGTGTCTAGACCTTAAATGTTCATTGTTAGTGTATATTACGTGTGAGACTATTGTGTCATCCTGATTTCAGGAACTTAGAAATTCATTATAGAGTGTGACTATATCAGAAATCATCGCTTTGACTAATTGTCTTCACTCATCTACATTTCTAATTTCCTCAAGTCTCCTTATTTCAGGAAATGCACTCTTCCTGGTATAACATAATTAAACAACTTTTCATTTCAGGGCCTGTTGACATTCGGGGATGTGACTGTAGATATCTCCCAGGAGGAGTGGGAATGCCTGGACTTTGCTCAGAGGGCTTTGTACCTTGATGTGATGTTGGAGAATTACAGCAACCTCGTCTTTGTGGGTGAGAACATTTTGCTTGTAGAATTCTTAGCTCATCCTTTGTGTGTACTGACTTCATAGATTGTAAACTCTGTTATGCTGTGTTGGAAACAACAAGAGACTAGGCTAAGTTTGGTAATAGGAAAGAACTTTTTCATGGAATTTGACTTTTCTTTCCATTTACCATGTTAGAGATGTTGTTTTATCTTTCATTTTGGTTCCAAAATGCATTCAGAAACTCAGTAGCATATAATATTTCCATACATATCTTAAAGTTCCAAATCCATCTTTGTACATGACATGGTTCTGTGAGAGAAAAAAAAGTAGGTGATCTGAAAATTCTCCCTAAATATGCAGAAGATTCTGGAGGAAATAGCAATGGGAAATAATGTCTAGATTCTTCTACTTTGTGTACTTTTCATGTACGGAGCACAGTACTATATTAGACTTCTATATTCTTTCTAAAAATTCTAGCATGGGTCATGGGCTACCTTGCAGTATGTGGATTATTGTATGCAAGGTCTGGTTACCTGTCCAGAGCAAATGAAATTGCCCTGGAATGTGGAGGGGAAAGAGTAGCCACAACCAGGGTGGGCTAGTGAATGAACAGGACAATAGTAATGGCTTCCAGTGAAAGGGGAAGCAAGAGCTGAGAATGTTTTTGTGATATTCAGTTTCACTTGAAATTATTCCTGATCATTTAACTTAGTGTTGTATTCTAGTCCCAAGATGCATTTTGCCTGTTGTAATTATTAGAAGGAGTTGTGTCTTACTGCATCTGAATTATGGTAGCTTAATAATAGTACAAAATACAATTTTATTTGACCAAGCTGACATCAAATTGAAATAATCTTATAATTTCTAAGTCTAATGTGAGTCCATGAAATAGGATTATTCTATAATTGCCTTCCTTACTCTGTGTTTTCATTTTACATCTTTCATTTTCTTCCCAGTGGAGAACAGACAGACACCCTTCTGGGAAATTATATCAGGAGTCAGTGTACCAAGTAGACTTGGAATAACCCTATCAGGAAAGTTAAGAAACACAGCTGTGTGTGGAGATAGATAGCAGTGTGTAAGTGTCCTCAGACAGTGGAGGATAGAAATAAGCAATAACTGCCCATGACAGCCCTGCATTAAATGATCTACAGCCTCTGATGCCTGCTAGAATACTGTCTTTGCATCCATTACTTTTGAAGAATCTAATGTGTTTTTCTAGAGAAAGAAATAAACCCTGTGATACTTTAAGTAAGACTTTAGTCTTCTGACCAGTCTGCATTGCCAGTCACTTAGTAAGTATAAATACTGTGATTGGGTTATACTCCTTCATCAGTTTCGGAGAAAAAATTATTTAAAGATAGAGACGTGTTTTCTAAACATAGTCAGTAAGTGAGTCTATCCCAAAGTCAATTACTGATTCCTCAATTACATGATCCATCTTATGAGGTTAGACATTGTCGATACGGATGACAAATCTATAATCTATTATTAATTACAGACCCTTGAAGGCTGTGAGAATACATTCAATTATGTGAAAGAAAAAATATTTAAGTAGTTGCTGGTTGACTTATCTGAACAGAGAATTTAGAGAGACAGTTGTTTATTAAATTATTAGTCTTTGATTACTAATCTGAACTGTACTCATTTTCAGAGAACTATTGCATATGTGATCTTGTCCATCAACATGAAAAGACTGAAAAGGATTCTTGTCAGTGTAATGACCTTGGAAGAATGCTTCATGACCTCTCCACATGTGCACTTTATAGAAAAAGTGAAACTACAGAAAACTCTAATAACTACAGATGCAATAGTCACAGGGATGCCTCTGTTGCTTTATCAAACCCAGATAGACATGAAAGCATGCACATTGGAGAAGGACCTTGTAAATCTAAAGACTGTGAGAAATCTTTAAATTTGTGTCCCAACATTACTCAAGATGAGAGAGTCTACATTGCAGAGAAAGAGCACAGGCAGGGAGAATGTGATGACAACTATGACTCAACATATAGTCATTTACAACAAACTATCTACATTGGAGAAAAACCATACCAGTGTGGGAAATGTGGGAAATGCTTCAGTACTGCCTCGAGCCTCAGTGGACATCAGAGAATACATACTGGAGAGCAACTTTTCAAATGTGGAGAATGTGATATTTCCTTTAACCACCATACAACTCTTAGAAAACATCAGAGAGTCCACGCTGGAGAGAGACCTTATAGTTGTAAGGAATGTGACAAGTCTTTTACTAGGTTCTCATATTTTGCAGCACATCAAACAGTTCATACTGAAGAGAAACCCTACAAATGTGGAGAATGTGGCAAATCCTTTATCCACCATTCAAATCTTAGAACACATCAGAGAGTCCACACTGGAGAGAGACCTTATAGTTGTAAAGAATGTGACAAATCTTTTACTACGTGCTCAGACCTCAGAAAACATCAGAAAATTCATACTGGAGAGAGACCTTACAGTTGTACGGAATGTGACAAATCCTTTACGAGGTGTTCCCACCTCAAAGCACATCAGAAGATTCATACTGAAGAGAAACCCTACAAATGTGGAGAATGTGGCAAATCCTTTATCCACCATTCATATCTTAGAATACATCAGAGACTCCACACTGGAGAGAGACCTTATAGTTGTAAAGAATGTGACAAATCTTTCACTACATGCTCCGTCCTCAGAAAACATCAGAAAATTCATTCTGGAGAGAGACCTTACAGTTGTAAGGAATGTGACAAATCTTTTATCAGGGCTTCCTACCTCAGAGCACATCAGAAAATTCATACTGGAGAGAAACCCTACAAATGCAAAGATTGTGATATATCCTTTCTCCGGATTTCTACTCTTAAAATACATCAGAAAATTCATTCTGGGGAGAGACCTTACAAATGCCAAGACTGTGACATGTCCTTTAAACAAATTTCAAATCTTAGAAGACATCAGAGAGTTCATTCTGGAGAGAGACCTTACAGTTGTAAGGAATGTGACAAATCTTTTATCAGGGCTTCCTACTTCAGAGCGCATCAGAAAATGCATACTGGAGAGAAACCCTACAAATGTAAAGACTGTGACTTGTCCTATATCCACCTTTCAAGTCTTAGAAGACATCAGGGAGTTCATACTTGAGAGAAAAATACCATTCTCATAATGTGACATAGTATTTTTTATGTATTCTCTGTTTATAAATCCCAACAATATACATAATATGCTATGGGATAATTTTTTGTATACTGTGCAGATGTGTCTTTGCCAAAGCACCTTCTTTTTGGTTTGATAGAGAGTTGACTGGTGGGAGAGAATAGGCGAAACTTCTCAGGAGAGTGAGGAACTTGGGATGAATCTGGTGTGGTAGCAGATGCCAAAAAGACATGGGAGGAATCTAACATACAAAATGGAGGAGAGGTAAAGAGCCACTTGGCAAAACACAGGTTAATAGGAACATGTTACTTTAAAGTATAAGAACTAGTTGGGAACAAGCCTAAGCAAAAGGCCAAGCTTTCATAATTAATAAGAATTTTTGTCATTATCTGGTAGCTGTTGGTATAACGAAAATCTGACCAGAAAGGCAAACTACAATAATAGAAACATAAAGATAAAAAACTTATAAAAACCTGTAATGAAGTTTTAAATATTTAAAGAAATTACAGAGTTTTTATTTTAAAAAATTCTGCAATAGTAACTGTGAAGGTTTTTTTCATGTGTATAGGTGCTTTGCCGAATGTGTAAAGAGTTGCTTTGCAAGCCTTTTTACATGCTTGCCAGGTGCCTGGGAATGCCAGCAAAGGGCATTTTGTAACCCAACCCAAGACTGGAGTTACAAACAGTTGTGGGCTCCTATATTTGTTGTAAGAGTTGAACCCCAGCCCTCTGGATGGGCAACCAGTGCCACTAAACCTTGACTCCAGCCCCTGCGAAATACAATAATAAAATTATTTCTCTTAGCTGGGTGGTGTTGGCACAAAACTTAATCCTGGCATTCAGGAGGCAGAGGCAGGTGGATACCTTTGAGTTTGAGTCCAGCCTAGTGAACACAACTAGTTCCAGGACAGCCAAGGCTGTTAAATAGTGAAATCTTTTCTCAAAAAAACAGACAAACAAAGAAGTTCTGCATTCAAGATCTCATAATAAAGACACTATGTGGTGCACTCCTTTAATCCTAACATTTAGGAGGCAGAGACAAGAAGATCTCTGAGTCTGAGGCTATCCTGGTCTACATAGTGAGATCCAGGGCTGCCAGAAGTACATAGACCCTGTCTTGAACGAATTAAATTAAATCATAGTAAGGAAAAAAATCTAATAACTTTTAAAATGTGATAAAAAACTTTAATTGTACAGTACACCATAAATTTCCTTATTCTGAGAAAACATAGACAGGTATACCATATATAATCCCCAAATCTTCTGCTCATTGGAAATTATACCCACATAATAAATTGAATTTGATGAATCCTTTACCTAGTGCTGACACTGCCAACATAAAAGGAAATTCAACCTGAAAGACAATGCTCTAAGTCTCATCTTTTGTTCATTTTTGATAATCTTTATACTAGACTGAAACCTTACAACTAACAAGAAAGTGAGAAACTATAAAAAGAGATAGGCTGTGATTGTGATATCACAGGCTTATCATAAACAGTTTAGAAATCCCCAAGGGCTTAGGCCCTGATGGTACATCCCTTTAATCTCAGCACTGTGGAGCAGAAGCAGATGGATCTCTGTGAGTTCAGCTTGGTCCACAGTGCAAATTCCAAGACAGCCAGGGCTACACACCATCTCAAAAAGCAAAACAACAAAAAAGAAATCCCTGAGGGCCTGCAGAAATTCATTTTGAACTACTGAAGAAAAGTATTTATTTGCTCCACACAAATCACTAAAATGGTGGTGCTTTCATTAACTGCTAGTAGATCCTCATAGAGATAAAGGGTAGGACCCTCTCAGCCATGAGGAAATGGCAATTGCCCCAGAGTCTGTGCATTACCCACTACCTACTGCAAGAGGAGACTTCTTTCACTAAGGTTGAGAGTAGTACAAAGTGATAATGTTAAACATGAATATTTAGATGACACATTAACAACATCATCAGTAATGAAACATCAGTTTCTGTCCTTGGAACTATAACTTCAAAGCCTTGGTTTGTAATCACGGCATGAGTTCCTCTTTATGCAGCAAGACTCAGATCCAATCAAGAGACAGGTTGGTTATGCAAGTAAGGAGTTCTGACAGTGCTGCATCAGTATACAAATTTTGCCCAGTAGGTTAGTATTATATGATGCAGGGTCCATGGTTAAGTAGACTGTTAACGTGTTTTCTTTGCCAGCAGCCCTCGCATGGCCTTACACTGTCACAAGTATCTCGGTGTGGGTGTGTGGGTTCACTCAGGTTCATGAAATGAAGACTCAGAAACATGAGAATGAACCTCAGAGGCTGCAAGGGGCTTAGTCTTGGTGAGCTGAAGCACTTTCCTTTGTTTCTTGGCATCTTTGTTCTTTCCTATATTTACAGTTTAGATAAGATTTCCTATCTCAAAAACAAACCAAAAGAAGTTTCTGAAAACACAGTGCCAGGTGCAAATACCTGGTTCATGAGGTGCCACAGTTTTCCAGGTTTCCTCTAAATCAAGTTTTGCATATGCACTGTATCCTTAGAAACTCTCAAGACAAGATACACATAGGGCAACAAATGGTTTCTGTATCACAAAAGATGGATTAGGGGCTGAGTGAAAACTTTGGCAGTAGACCAGGTATAGCCCAGCAGGTTTCATGGCTAGTAGAGTTTGCTTGCTATCCTTCTGGCACCAGGCCAGCAGGATATTACACTCCTATGAAAGAGCCAGTTGGGACAAATTACTGGTAAATTCAAGATTGCTCTCTCTTGATCTTGAAACCAAAGTGTTGTCTTGAGCAGCACCATGTACTTATGGGTGGCCAAGCAAGACCACTGGCAATGACTTGTTTTGTTTGGGATACCTCCTGGGCCTACCTGACAGTAATTGCTAGACAGATAACCAGTATCTGGTACAAAGAATTTCATTTACTAGCCCTAGTTTCTGGGAGCAGCATTATTTAGCTAGGTGAGATACTTCTATTCAAAGTTTTAAAATCATATTTACTATTAACCTGTAAGACAGTGGGATTTCATGAGGCTTCTGTTATGGTTTTTGTCTCTTTAAGAGACAAGCCACACCCACTCCCTCCCCCAT
>LOEQ01007583.1:13248-42491 GCA_001685075.1 Bramus lutescens | reverse complement strand
TCTGGAAGAGCAGTCAGTGCTCTTAACCTCTGAGCCATCTCTCCAGCCCCCCTGTTTCTCAATTTCTGCGAAGAAATATTTAAACATAGAGGCATGTTTCTAAATATAATCAGTTAGTGAGTTGTATACCAAAGCTAGGTACTGATTCCTCAATTATATGATCTGTCCTGTGCTGTTAGACATTTTTTGTAAAGATGAGATATCTATTATTAATCACAGACACTTGAAGGCTGTTAGGCTGTTTTTGTGAGAATACATAAAATTACAGTAAAAAAATGTCTAGTTTCTGGTAGACTTACCTTAAGAGACGCCTTAAAGAGACATTCATTAATGAAATGTTTAATCTTGAACCAAACTCTATTATTCTGAGTTTTACTCATTTTCAGAGAACTATTGTAAATGTGATCCTGTCCATCAACAAGTGAAGACTGAAAAGGAGTGTTGTCAGTGTGATGAGCTTGGCAAAGTGCTTCCTGACCCCTCCACATGTGCACTTTATAGAACAAGTGAAACTACAGAAAACTCTAATAACTACAGATGCAGTAATCATAGGGATGCCACCATTGACTCATCAAACCTAGATAGACATGAAAGCATGCACACTGGAGAAGAACCTTGCAAACCTAAGGACTGTGAGAAATCTTTAAATTTATGTTCCAACATTAATAAAGATCAGAGACTCTACACTGCAAAGAAAGAGCAAAGGCAGGGAGAATATGATGACTATTTTGACTCTACATACAGTCTTTTGCAACAACCAATCTACATTAAAGAGAAACCATACCAGTGTGGCAAATGCAAGAAATATTTCAGTACTGCCTCAAGTCTCACTGTACATCAGAGAATTCATAATGGAAATAAACCCTACAAATGCAACTTTTTTGGCAAATCCTATAACCAGTGTGCAAATCTTAGAATACATCAAAGACTTCATACTGGGGGAAAACCTTACAAATGCAAAGAATGTGGAAAGTCCTTTCAACAGTTTGCAGTTCTTAAAAGCCATCTAAAAATACATACTGGAGAGAAGCCTTATAAATGTAAGGAATGCAACAAATCCTTTGCCCACCATTCCAGTTTCAGGACACATCAAAAAATCCATACTGCTGAGGAACATTGTAGTTGTCAAGAATGTGGCAAGGTCTTTCGTAAACTTTCACACGTTAGAAGACTTTATAGACTGCATACTGGAGAGAAGCCTTACAAATGCAATGAGTGTGACAGAGCATTTACACACTATGCATCTCTTATATGGCATCAGAAAACTCATTCTTTAGAGATATTTTACAAATGTAAAGAGTGTGATAAGTCCTTTCTTGAATTATCACATCTCAAAAGGCATCACAGAATCCATACTGGTGAGAAGCCTTATAAATGTGACGTATGTGACAAATCCTTTACTGTGAACTCAACCCTTAAAACACATCAGAAAATTCATACTGGAGAAAAACCTTACAAATGCAAAGACTGTGACATGTCCTTTAGTCAGATATCAAATCTTAGAAGACATCAGAAACTTCATACTGGAGAAAAACCTTACAAATGTGTGGAATGTGACAGATCATTTAGCCACATGTCAAATCTCAGAACACATCAGAGAGTTCATACTGGAGAGAGACCTTACAGTTGTAAGGAATGTGACAAATCTTTTACTAGGTTCTCCTACCTCAGAGCACATCAGAAAATTCATACTGGAGAAAATCTTCACAAATGCAAAGACTGTGAAATGTCTTATATCTATCTTTCAAGTCTTAGAAGACATCAGAGAGTTCACGCTGGAGAGAAAAATACCATTTTCATGATGTGACATAGCATTTCTCATTATTCTCTGCTTATAAACCCCAACATCATACACAATAGAAGCATAAATATAAAAAACTTGTAAAAGTCTTTAAAGAAGATTTAAATCTTAAAAAATATCACAGAGTTTATATTAAAATAAAATTGTGTACTACTAGTTGTGTGATTTTTTTTTAAATGTGTCTGGGTCCTTTGCCGGCAACTCTTTCTGTGCACTACATGTTTGCCTGGTGTCTGTGAATGCCAGTAGAGTGCATGAGATTCTCTAAAACTGAACTTCCAGACAGTTGTTAGTTCATATGTGTGTACTGGGTATTGAATCCTGGTCCTTTGAAAGAGGAACCAGTGTTCTTACCTACTAATCAATCGATGTCTCTGACCCCTGAGAAAGCTGTAATAAAATTATTTAGCTTAGTGGGGCAATGCTGATGGCACCTCCC
Source organism: Bramus lutescens (assembly GCA_001685075.1). Classification (NCBI taxonomy): domain Eukaryota; kingdom Metazoa; phylum Chordata; class Mammalia; order Rodentia; family Cricetidae; genus Bramus; species Bramus lutescens. Next base: position 40,251 of record LOEQ01007583.1, on the reverse strand, counting down.
TTTAATCCCAGCACTGGAGAGGCAGAGGCAGGTGGATACATGTAAGTTTGAGGCCATCTTAGTCTACACAGCTAGTTACAGGATAGCCAAGGCTATTACATAATGAATTCCTGTCCTGAAAACCAAACAAGGTGACCTAAAAACTGTTCATCTTATTCAACATTCAAGAATTCATAGTAATGGTAGACTAAGTAGTGCATGCCATTAATCCTAGCACTCAGGACGCAGAGGCAAGAAGATATCTAGTCTGAGACTATCCTGGTCTATGTAGTTAGCACCAGAACTGATAAGTACATATATCCTCTCAAGTAAATGGTAGTAACATAAAAATATGTGACAAAGATCTCTGTACTGTACCTCACAAAATTCATAATTCTGAGAAAGCATATGAAGGTATGTCATATAATCCCCATATATTTCTGTTCACTGGAAATCACACCCACCATACACATTGAATTTAACAAATCCTTGACCTAATGCTAAAATTGTCAAAATAAAAACAAATACAGTATGAGATAAAACAGGGAAATGTTCTAGTAGATACTTATCTTCTGTTCAATTTCAAAATCTTTAATAGGGTTAAAACTAACGAAGGTGAAAAGCTGTAAAGAGATGAGCTGTATGTGAGACAATATGAGTTTATCATAAACAGAATCCTCAAGCACACTGAGCTTGGTGATGCATGCCTTTAATTTCCAGTACTCAGGAGGCAAAGGTAGGTGGATCTCAGTGAGCACAGCCTGGGCCATGGTGGAAATTTCAGAACAGCCAGGGCTATACAGAGAAATCCCATCTGGCAAAAGAAAACTAAACAAGATCCCTGAGGCCATGCAGAAATTAATTTTGAACTACTGTTGTAGGACTCATTTGGTAGAGCATGAGACTCTTAATCTCAGGGTCGTGAGTTTGGGCCCCATGTTGTTCTGTGGAACAATGGTTTGTACCCTGTCACTTGTATTTTAAATAAATGGTGATTGGCTAGTAGCCAGGCAGGAAGTAGAGGTGCGGCAACGAGAATTCTAGGAAGAGGAAAGTTCTCTCTGGAGTCGTGACCCAGCCACAGAAGAAGCAGGATGTGACTGCCTTGCTGAATAACATACCGAGCCATGTGGCTAACAGACAATAATGAGCTAATATAAGGTATAAGAATTAATAAGAAAATCTGAGCTACTAGGCCAATCAGTTTATAACTAATGTAGACCTCTGTGTGATTTCTTTGGGACTTAATGACTGCGGGAACCAGGCAGAACAGGAAACCTCAGACAACAACGTTGGATGTCAATTTGTTGGAAGAGGTTTCTGTCACAGTCCCACAATAATCACTCAGAAACTATATTATTTGCAATACTGTTTGGCTAATATCTTAAGCATATTTCTAGATAACTCTTACATCTTGAATTAACTCATTTCTACTCACCTGTGTATCGCCACGTAGCTGTGTCTTACTGGCAAGTTTCCAGTGCCTCTGTCCCCAGTGGTGACTACATGGCTTCTCTTGACTTTGCCTTTCTCCTAGAATTCAGTTTTCTCCGCCCTAGCTCTGTTTTGTCCTGCTATAGGCCCAAAACAACCTCTTTATTCATTATTCAATAAAAGCAACATATATACAGGACTTCCCATACCAAACTACTGAAGAAAAATGTCTAAGTATTTACTCCACACTATAAAATAAAATGATATAACCACTATTAACTAGACCCTCATGGAGATAAAGTAGACTTATGGGACCCTCCCTCAGCCACAATGAAATTTTATTTGTGCCAATATTACATTTACTTTTTCTTAGTACTTTCATAACAGTTATGAGTCTCTTTATTACCTGCCATCAACTGTGAGAGAAGACTTATTTCAGCAGGGCTGAGAGTATTACAAAGTGATAATTAAATACATAGTTGGCAGATTAACAACTTGATCATAATAAAAGATCAATAGGTTCTGTTCTTGGACCTATATTCCTCAAGCCTTGGTTTGTGACTATGGCCTGAGTTCCTCTCTATAGAACAGGATTCAAAACCAAGAGAGTAGTTGGTTATGACCATAAGCAGTCATTCTGGTGTTGTACAAGTGCACAAATCTTGCCTAGTAGGTTTTTGTTGTAAGATGCAGAATCCAGCGGTAACTAAGACCATTGACATTTCTTGGCCAGCAGTCTATGAAAGGTCATCAGGGAGGAAAGTTTCCTAGTATGTTCAAGATTGCTGTCTTTCTATCTTGCAACTAAGTTGTTTGATGTCTTTAGCAACGTCATGTACTTAGGGTGTCTAACCAAGAGCACTGGCAATGACCTCTTTTGTTTCGGGTGCATTTGGGGCCTCCCTGCCATTAAGTCCTAGGCAGAAGACTATAGTGATATTTTCATTGTGCTTTAACAAATAAATCTTGCCTGACAAGCAGAACTAAGCCACTAGAGGCCAAGTGGTAGTGGCTTACACCTTTAATCTTACTACAATAGAGTCCCACACCAGAGAGAGGAAGGGATATGGCTGTGTAGAGAGAGGAATACAAGTCAGGAAGAGACAGGAGCTCAGTCTGAGGTTTGGTGGAGACAGATGGATCCTGAAGATGGCATGGAGAATAGAATCACCCCATTGGTCTGAACATTGGTAGAGGTAAAAGAACTCAAGTAACTGGTCACTCTGCTACTATGACCTTCAGCATTAACACCTATATCTGTCTCTGGGTTCTTATTATTTTATATAAGTAAATAAAAATTTATTTGTTTTTTGATTTTTCGAGACAAGGTTTCTCGGTGTAACAGTCCTGGCTGTCCTGGAACTCACTTTGACCAAGTTGGCCTCAAACTCTGAGATCTGTCTGCCTCTGCCTTTCAAGTGCTGGGATTAAAGGCCTGCACCACCACCACCTGGCATTAGTTCTTATTATTAATACCAATTAGAATTCATGCTACATTAGGCACCCAGTATTTTGGGTACAATTTATGAAAAAAAAATTGTCTGTGGTTTTGCATGCAACAGCATAGGCCAGACCTACACACAGCTTGAGTAACTGCCTTGTCAGCCAGGTTTTCCTTTCTTCTCTCCTAGAGGGCTTTCTCTGAACCCCCTTCTTGGAGTAATGCCAGACTAGATTGCTGCCTTGAAATCTAGTCAGGTTTTTACTGCTCCTCACAGTAGCAGTCAGCCTCACACCTTCATTGTCATCAGCAGCAGATTTGGTGAGAAAATTGGAAATTCTTAAAGGGAGGAATTAATCGAGTTTTTTCCCCACAATAAAAAAATGGGAAAAACAATTAAGGTAGATAAAGTTAGGTATCTGTATGATTATGTAATGTATGATTTAAAAATGGAGCAATTAAATGAAAGGATAATCAATGGGGATTGACATACTCTTAATTATCATTTTGGTGATTCTTGTTTTGATAATTCATGGTTTAATCTCTTAAAAAGTTGTTTTGTATTAGGGCCAAGGTACAGAGGTCTTACAAAACTTAATAAAACAGATCATAGAGATATTCAAATCTAGACAGAAGAATTTAAAGAAACTATTTCAGCATTGCAAAATAAAGTTAGAGAGGAACAGTCTAAGGTTTTCAAATAACCAACCTTAATATATCCAATAACCTTCCAGGAATAGACAGTTGACAGAGGCTCTATAAGAACTGAATGGACTCCTGTGGCCATGATAAATTTAAGGAGATTCACAAAAGTAATTGACTCAGATGGCATGCATTCACCATTTGTATAGCAAATGTTAAACTCGTGATCAACTTGCAATGGAATTATCTCTAAAGACTGGATAGGCTTAGTTAAAGCAGTCTTGGAGCTTGGTCCACAGTTACAATAGAGGACCTGGTTCAAAGAAGAAGCTAAGATCATTGAACAATGGAGTAAAGCTAGAGCTATCGAAATCTCCCAAGGTCAACTTCTTGGAGAAGCTAATGCTAATATAGAAAGGTAATACCTATATGATGGCCACATCCTGGCTTTATGCCATGAAGCATCTTTAAATGCTTGGGACAGAATTGAAGTACAACAGAAGACTGATTCATTTTACTATTACTATTATTTAGTCATATTACTAAAGTCATACAGGGCCCAAAGGAAACCTTCACTGATTTCTTAACCTATGATAATGGGATTTCATGAGACTTCTTCATACAGCCTTCCTTTTGGTAAACCCTCCCACTTTTCCTCCTTTCTTTTTTTTCCCACTCCCATCTAAACATTTAGCACATATTATCCAATACCCCATTCTTTTTTTTTTCTTTTTTTGTTTTTTCGAGACAGGATTTCTCTTGTAGACCAGGCAGGCCTTGAACTCACAGAGATCCACCTGCCTCTGCCTCCCAAGTGCTGGAATTAAAGGCAAGCACCACCACCTCCAGGCCCAATATCCCATTCTTTTATAACACATATATTCTTCTATCCTCTATTATTGTGTTATTTACTTGGATTGCAAAATGATAGGTTTCCATTTAGTTTCTTCATGAACATCTCACTTGAGTTGACCTTTCAGAAGCCTCCACTCTTGCTATCACTCCACTACATAATTGAAATTTAAGTATTCTGCCCCCATAATACCCCCTCTGTAATTTCATATCACCTATATTCTACTATGCATCCTCTTTTCTTCCATCTTTCTACTAATGGCTATTTCTAGATTTCTGACTTCTTCATGTAATCTTACTAAAACATACACACACACAAAAAAAAACAGAAAGGTTGAAACTATGACCCACATATGAGAGAGGGCATATCAGGTTTGACCTTTGGGAACTAGGTGACAACACTCATTATATTTTCTTGTTGTATTATTTACATCCAGATTTTGCTTTCTTATTTTTATTTATAGCTAAGTAATATACCTTTGTAGATGTCTATCACATTTTCATTTACCCATGATCAGTTGATGGTCATTTGGGGTGATTACATGTCCTAGATACTGTCATTAAGGCAGCAATGAACATGATGGGCAAATGCTCATTGGTCAGATGGCAAGTTTTAGAGTTCATATGCGGGACTGAATATTATGTATCAGTTTCCATTGAGATTGGACCCCTCCATCTTGAATAAAACTTAAAATACAGAATATCAAAACAGAGGTAAAGGAACTAAATGCTCTAAGGTAACTGAAATATTCAATTTTATAGAAAATGTCACGAAACTCAGAAATAGTCAATTCAATAGCTTTAGGAAGTCCCAGAAACTGGCAAGATTCAATAATGCCCTCATGCCTCAAGCATATATAATCAATAAGGACTGCTGACACACTAAACAATCTGAACTGCACAGAAGGTGTTCATACCAGCCATGAAGCAGACACAAGTCAAGCTGCCTGAACCAGACAAGAAAAGACAAGCTGCCTGGAGAGGTAGTGGGTGGCGTCAAAGACACTTCCAACTTCCCTTGAACTGCCTGAAAGCTGTGCAGTGATTTGCAGGTCTCCAGCTTCTTTAGACATCATTGAGTCCTTCCTGCTCTGTAAGTCATCCCTCTCCTATGTTCTTGTAAGTTCCACCAATAAAACTCACTTTTTCACTGGGTTTAGGGATGACTCAGTGGTTAAGTGCACTGTCTGCTTTTTCCAAAGACTCACCTTGAATTCCTAACACCCTCACATGGGTACTTAATCTGTAACCTTAACACCAGGGCATCCAATACTCTCCTCTGGCCACAGAGAACACCAGGGAAATGTATGTAACACAGACATGATGCCTAAAAGAAAAAATAAATATAAACCTCATTAGTTCATCAAGTTAGACTTTGTTAGTTCCCTCCTTTAGTTTGTCATTGATTCCTTAGCTGTATTAACTAGATGTTGTTTTGTTTCCAGAGGAATAGTGTCACACATCAGTTACTTTGTGTCACGCTGCAGTTTTCTTTCATTCATTCATTTATTTATTCAAGGGATTTGATGTCTCAAAGTGTTGAAGCAATTAACTGTTCAAGTTGTCAATTGTATCATGTTAAAGAAGTCTTTTGTTGCCTTATTCCCCTTTTATATTGGAGTATAAAAGTATATGAAAAATTAAACACAGGAAATTTCAGTATTCACTGGAACTCCCAATAGTATCCTATGTTTTCTGTTTTATTATTTTTATTTACATCTTCCTCCTCTTTACTTGCTTTTGATTCCCATACCCCTACCCTTGCAAGAAGTATTTTTGTTGAGGCTGTTACCCAACAGTCTTCAATCCAATGAAAAATGATGGGAGATGCTTGCTTCCACCAAGGTGTGCTTACCACTACTGCATCCTTAGGGCTAATGTGCCAAGATGACAGCTGATCTGCTTCATAGGCATCATAGATGCCTAGAACTGCTGGTTGGCTCCCTCCTTTGGAAGTTTGCATGTTGCTTCTGGTACTATGAAAGGCATTCTTTAGGGAGCAATATACAAAATACAATACACAATATAAAAATTTATTTTGAGACAGTGTCTCTGTGTATCTCCATATGTTCTAGACTCACTATGTAGAGCTGACTGGCCTTGAACTCAGAGTTCCCCTTGCCCATGCTTCCCCAGTACTGGGTTAAAAGGATTGCATGTCCATACTCAACTCTACATAAATTTTTGTTATTATTTTTTGTTATTTACTGCATACCTTTTGCTGACCTGAAACTCACTCTGAAGATAAGGCTAGTCTTGAATGCACAGAGATCTGCCTGCCTCTGCCTCATGAGTATTGGGATTAAAAACGTTTGCCACTCCTACCCATCCTCTGATCATGTCTTGACAATTACCCAAGGTAACTGCACAGCCTACAAGTGTTCAACTGGATTACTTGCTTACTGACTTTAAAGACTTCTGTTACATTAAATTGGAAACTCTAATTGAAATAGATAAATATGACATGCTCAGTGAATATAATACACCAAAGTTAAACAGCATGAAATAGATATATAAACAAAACATCCGTAGGAATGTGACTGAAACAGGTAAAAAATACCACCCTTAAAAGATCCCCATGATTAAACTGACAGGATTCTAACAGAACTGCAGAGAAAAACTGCAAAGCTGCTATTTTAAATACTAACTGACACAAAAGAGGAAGCCTTCTTGACTCTTAGTATTACCTGATATATCAAATAATGAGATGAGCATGGTAGCACACACCTTTAAATTCAGCATTTAGGTGGATCTCAGTGAGTTCAAGACCAATCTGGTCTACAGAGTGAGTAATAGGCAAGCCTAGGCTATTACACAGAGAAACCCTGTCTTGAAAAATGAACCAACATGGGGCTGGAGAGAGATGGCTCAGTGGTTAAGAGCATTGCCTGCTCTTCCAAAGGTCCTGGGTTCAATTCCCATCAACCACATGGTGGCTCACAACCATCTGTAATGAGGTCTGGTGTCCTCTTCTGGCGTTCAGGCATGCACACAGACAGAATATTGTATACATAATAAATAAATAAATATTTGGAAAAATGAACCAACAAACAAATAAATAAAGCACCAGATAAAGCAAAAATGAAACTACAGACTGATAAATTCATTTTAAAATTTTCTGATCTTGGGATGGTGGTACATGACTTTAATGCCAGCACTCCTGAGGAAGAGGCTGACTGCTCTCAGGAACTTCAAGGCCAGCCTGATATACTCTCAAAGGGGAGTTTCAGGTCTGCCAAGGTTACACAGAGAAACTCTTGTCATAAAAAAAGAAAAAAGTCTATTAGCCATTTCGCATTCACAGACATATAGATGTATATGCACACAGTCTGTGTGTATATGTGTGTTGTGTGTATGGGTGTTTGTGTACACCTCAGATACTGTCCACTCTCTCCTCCTTCCTCTCTGCTATCCTAGTCCACAATTTCAAAACATCTCTCTTGTGTTCATCTTCATTTATTTTTCCTTTGTGATCCCCTGATATTAACCAGAGTCATCTTTGAGACTATGTTTTTTTTTCCTCAATCTGAATTCAGCAGAGGACTACAACCAAAGGCAGTGATTCTTCTCCTACAATCCCTTCATAGACAAAATTTGAGGCGTAGACTGGGCCCTGTAAGCCTTTTCCTATCCTAGACTGATTGTGGTCTAGTGTGAGGTCAATGCAGGTAAGCACAGTTGCTGTTGGGTTTTGATTATAACAGCTGTATGGAGTCTAGAGAATGGCATGTCTAAGTCCTTCCTCTTTCTCTTCTTGCTCCCTCTCCTCCTCTTCTTCCTCAGTGTTCCCAGACCCACAGACTTTTGTAGGGCTGGTACCAAATACCTTCCTTATTTTCTGTATATGGGACAGTAAGAATCTCTGCATTTACCAATGCAGTTTTATAAAATTTTATATTTTATCTGAAAGGCTCTTTTAACATGAGTCACAGAAGCCTATCTTGTTTCTGAGTAAAATAAGAAGACCACCATCTAGTGGTACTGAGAGCAGTTCAGCGCAGGATGAAGTCATCTCTGGGCTATTAGCAATGGGGTGACCACTGACTTCTTGGGACACTTATTTATTTTCAAAATCCAAGTTCCTGTAGTATCTCTCAGCAAGGCAAAATTGCAATATTTGGTTTTGGCTTGTCATGTTTGTGTTGGTGAAGGGACGCCGGCATCTAAAGTTAGCTTGTTATCATTTGATGTGTAACTTGGGAGGCTGGTACTCAAGTCGAGGTTACGTTGCCTATCTTTTATCTAAAGGGTTCAGAACTCATTATGGGATCAGATACTGGGTGCAGTGTCCTCCTAGATCCAGATCTGCTCTAGGCTGGCAGCAAGCATGTGGGGAGGCTGTGCAGAGCGGGTCCAGGGCGGCCTGGCAGCTAGAGCTGGGTGGAAGGCAGCCTGAGACAGAGTGGGAGGAACTTCTCAGTAGAGCAGAGACACTCAACCGGAAGAACGGTTGGGAGGGTGTGGCAGGTAAGGATAGTGTAGGGGTAGGGATGGAGAGGTGGGAGGAGTTAGAGAAGTGACGTGAACGGAAGCTGGGAAACCCAGGGACAGAGCTTAGAGAAGTGGACTGGAGCGGTAAAGCCAGTAGTGCCTAGTACCTATTTATTCCCTGTCATTGCTCCAGCGGGGAACCGCGTGGTGCAGACCTGGGTGCGAAGGAGTCGGCGGGTGTCGCGGGGACACGAAAACTCCCCGGAGCGGCAGTCGCGGCGGGGCGGCCTGGGAAAGTCAGCAGTCAGCAGCGCTGTGGCGGGAACCGCAGCCCGGCGGCCCTGGAACCTCCCAGGTCAGAGGAGCTGCGGNTTCAGGCATGCACACAGACAGAATATTGTATACATAATAAATAAATAAATATTTGGAAAAATGAACCAACAAACAAATAAATAAAGCACCAGATAAAGCAAAAATGAAACTACAGACTGATAAATTCATTTTAAAATTTTCTGATCTTGGGATGGTGGTACATGACTTTAATGCCAGCACTCCTGAGGAAGAGGCTGACTGCTCTCAGGAACTTCAAGGCCAGCCTGATATACTCTCAAAGGGGAGTTTCAGGTCTGCCAAGGTTACACAGAGAAACTCTTGTCATAAAAAAAGAAAAAAGTCTATTAGCCATTTCGCATTCACAGACATATAGATGTATATGCACACAGTCTGTGTGTATATGTGTGTTGTGTGTATGGGTGTTTGTGTACACCTCAGATACTGTCCACTCTCTCCTCCTTCCTCTCTGCTATCCTAGTCCACAATTTCAAAACATCTCTCTTGTGTTCATCTTCATTTATTTTTCCTTTGTGATCCCCTGATATTAACCAGAGTCATCTTTGAGACTATGTTTTTTTTTCCTCAATCTGAATTCAGCAGAGGACTACAACCAAAGGCAGTGATTCTTCTCCTACAATCCCTTCATAGACAAAATTTGAGGCGTAGACTGGGCCCTGTAAGCCTTTTCCTATCCTAGACTGATTGTGGTCTAGTGTGAGGTCAATGCAGGTAAGCACAGTTGCTGTTGGGTTTTGATTATAACAGCTGTATGGAGTCTAGAGAATGGCATGTCTAAGTCCTTCCTCTTTCTCTTCTTGCTCCCTCTCCTCCTCTTCTTCCTCAGTGTTCCCAGACCCACAGACTTTTGTAGGGCTGGTACCAAATACCTTCCTTATTTTCTGTATATGGGACAGTAAGAATCTCTGCATTTACCAATGCAGTTTTATAAAATTTTATATTTTATCTGAAAGGCTCTTTTAACATGAGTCACAGAAGCCTATCTTGTTTCTGAGTAAAATAAGAAGACCACCATCTAGTGGTACTGAGAGCAGTTCAGCGCAGGATGAAGTCATCTCTGGGCTATTAGCAATGGGGTGACCACTGACTTCTTGGGACACTTATTTATTTTCAAAATCCAAGTTCCTGTAGTATCTCTCAGCAAGGCAAAATTGCAATATTTGGTTTTGGCTTGTCATGTTTGTGTTGGTGAAGGGACGCCGGCATCTAAAGTTAGCTTGTTATCATTTGATGTGTAACTTGGGAGGCTGGTACTCAAGTCGAGGTTACGTTGCCTATCTTTTATCTAAAGGGTTCAGAACTCATTATGGGATCAGATACTGGGTGCAGTGTCCTCCTAGATCCAGATCTGCTCTAGGCTGGCAGCAAGCATGTGGGGAGGCTGTGCAGAGCGGGTCCAGGGCGGCCTGGCAGCTAGAGCTGGGTGGAAGGCAGCCTGAGACAGAGTGGGAGGAACTTCTCAGTAGAGCAGAGACACTCAACCGGAAGAACGGTTGGGAGGGTGTGGCAGGTAAGGATAGTGTAGGGGTAGGGATGGAGAGGTGGGAGGAGTTAGAGAAGTGACGTGAACGGAAGCTGGGAAACCCAGGGACAGAGCTTAGAGAAGTGGACTGGAGCGGTAAAGCCAGTAGTGCCTAGTACCTATTTATTCCCTGTCATTGCTCCAGCGGGGAACCGCGTGGTGCAGACCTGGGTGCGAAGGAGTCGGCGGGTGTCGCGGGGACACGAAAACTCCCCGGAGCGGCAGTCGCGGCGGGGCGGCCTGGGAAAGTCAGCAGTCAGCAGCGCTGTGGCGGGAACCGCAGCCCGGCGGCCCTGGAACCTCCCAGGTCAGAGGAGCTGCGGGGCTGGGACCCAGGAGGGAAGGGACCAGGGGTACCAGCTGTTTCTCATAAGGAAACTGGCTCTGAAATTCTGCTGTGGATGTCTTCCCTTGTCGATAAATTTCAGGTAATATGACCTCGACCAACTTTGACAGTTTTTTCATTGATCTGTTTGCTAAAATAGTCTCATAAAAATGACCTATTAAAGTATTTGAATTTATGTATTGATGTTTGCAAACTCGGTTCTCTTTGCTGTGGTGGGCAGGACAAAGCTCTTTAAATTTACATTCATCCACGCCCACTTTCGTGTTACACCACTAGCTATTCAAGAGACTAGCACATAAACCTAGGGATTTTTGCATTCCCAGAGATCTTTTATATATTAGTCATGAAATGAACACTTGCAAATTTAATTGGATCCGAAAGTATTTTTTTTGCGAGCTCCATAGGTATGGTTGTAAACATTAACGTTAAAAGTAAACTTTTATCCGACATTAAATTTTCATATGACACGTATGTACTATGTGATGTAAATAGAGCATTTTGAAAAGTGTCATTGACAGGCTTGGTGGCAAACATCTTTAATTCCACCACTGGGGAGACAGAGTCAGGTGGATCTCAGTGAATTTGAGACCACCCTGGACTACCTAATAAGTTCCAGGATAGCCAGAGCTTCATAGTGAGATCCCGTTGGTTTTTGTTTTTTTTTTTTTCTCAAAAAGAGAAACAAAAGAAAAGGAAAAAGAAAAGTGTATTTTTGTGTTGAATTCTCAATGTACAAGCTAGAGACTGGAAAAGTACAGGATGCTTTATGCTAACATAAAGGTCACTGTATTTTCAGTTAGAAAGGGCATTTTATAAGCCACATAATAGTGTTGGCACACTCTTTTAATCCAAGCGCTTTGGAGGCAGACGCAGGTGGATCTGGGAGTTCCTTACCAGCCTGGCCTACAGAGTGAGTTTAAGGACAGCTGAGACCCTGTCTCAGGTGGGAAAAAAAATAAAAAGAAATTAAATGATATTATAATATGAGATAATAATAGGCAGCATCTTTTGAATAATTACAATAACTCTCATCTACATCAGAAAAAAAATGTCTAGAGTAGCCTTTTCTCTCCTTGGTCAAAGAAAAGCACTCTGTCCATAGACACATGACCAAACTGTAATTTCTTGATTCTTGTGGTTACTGTGTTTGAGTCCTAAATTCTTTGTGTTGTTCTGTCTGGATTAGCGAGCCTTGCACATGAGAAACAGGTTCTTCATAAAGCATCTGCTTTTCTAATACACGTTAGAATACTGAAATACTTGTAGACCAGGCTGGACTGGAACTTACAAAGTTCCAACCACCTCTGTTTCCCCAGTTCTAAGATTAAAGGTGTGCACCCACACATCCATTCAAACTGTTGTATTTTATTCTGTGGTCTGTTGATAGTCCGCGATGTGACTGTGGACTTCTCCCAGAAGGAGGGACAATGTCTGGACCCTGCTCAGAGGGCTTTGTACAGAGACTGGGTGTTGCAGAACTGCAGCGGTCTGGTTTCTGGGCATGAGAATAGTTTGCTTGCAGTCTCCCTTGCTCCTCCTCGGGTTTTTTGGTAAATTACTCTGCAAGTGTGTGTCCCTTTGAGAGGTGTAAGGCTTTTATCATATTGGGTCTATGATACATTCAGAACATCAGTAGTGTATGATAGTCTCATACCAGTCATTCAGTTCCATTTCTTCCCCTGAGATTTGATTAAGTTGTGATTGGAAGTGGCATTCAAGTTATGATAAGTGAAAATGCTTTCTCAAAATTTTCAGTATTCTAACATTGTATAACAATTTGGAAATCACTTGTATAGTCCTGTATTTAGCTTTCTCTTTATCTACTGAGTACAACACTTTGTTAGAAAAGCATTCTGGATGTTGCAGAGTTGCAGCATTCTGGTTTCTGTGGGTGAGACTGCATTGCTTGCAGACTCCCTTGCTCCTCCTCAGGGTGGCTTTGCAAATTACCCTGTACATGTGTGATCCTTTGAGAGATATAAGGCTTCTATCAAATTGGGGCTATGATAAATTCCGAACGACACTAGTATATAACATTCTTGACCCAATAATTTAGTTCTGTTTCTGCACCTGAGTTTTGACTGAGCTGTTATTGGAAGTGGCATTCAAGTTACACGAACTGAAAACACTTTGTAAATATTTTCAGCATTCTGACATTGATGGCAATTGGGGAATCACTTGTATAATCCTGTATTTAGTTTTCTCCTCATCTACTGAGCACATTACTGTGTTAGAAATCCAGGTGCTTTGTGAAGAATCTCTTTCTCATGTGCAGGGTTAACTGATCACCCAGACCTGCTCACCTGTGGGGCAGAACAAAGAGGCCTGGAAGATGGAGATGGAGGAGACAGTAGCTAAGGATGCAGGTATGGTAGAGATATTGGAGAAGGAGTGGCAAGGGGTTCAAGTGAATGTGGTAGAGACATGATTTCATGTGGTATCCTATAATTTTGAGAACAGGTTCTACAGAAGATTGATACTAGAAGGCAGATAACATTTTATTTGACTATGCATTGTGAGTGATGCTGTTATTATTCATTCTTATTCATATATCACTTATCATTTCATCACACCACATTAATTGGTTTTAATTTTTATGATTTTAGTATATTATAAAGTGATCAAATTAATTCCTCTAGTTTTATTTATTGTTTTCAGAGCTTTTGATATTCTAGCACATTCTCTACCTTTTAGTGTTAATATCACCATTTCTGAAAATAATACCAGCACTTAGCACTCCAACCCTGAGAATGAGCATGCAGCATGTAAATCCTTTTTATCTGAGTAACAGCCAAATCTACCATGCAGAGCTCTGTGCAGCCTGGAAACATCTCTGTATATGGCATCAGGAATCTGCCATGCTCTCCTGCCTGTGCAAGCCTAGTATACCTGATCCCGCTGCCTGCCCAGGCAGGGAGCGCCAAGCCACAGGCATGATCTCAGCCACTTTCCTCCCAACCCCGAGTGGACACAAACACCATGGCCCACAAATACCATTCAAATGCTCCATAGTCTGAGTTCGTGTTGGCAGCATGGGCCAGGAAGCTGCACTTCAAAACTATGAAGCTTCCTCCCCATCAAGGCTGAACTAGGAAATCATTTCCCAAAGAAGCTATACCTCTGCCTGCCTCTAGCAAACAGAGCCCACCCAAGAAAATGCCACTACCAAACCATTGTGTCTAGGATTTCTTTTTAAGCTTTCTCAGGTTTTACATGGATTTAATCCACCACATTGGTGCACCAATTGGAGGTAGCTGCTCATTAGTTTTGGTCTCCCAGATAGCTTAGCCCCAAAATAATCACAGAGAAATTGTATTGATTAAAGCACTGCTTGGCCCATTAGCTCTAGCTTCTTATTGGCTAACTCTTACATCTTAATTTAACCCATAACACTTACATCTTAATTTAACCCATTTCTATGAATCTGTATATCACCACGAGGTTGTGGCCTACCAGCAAAGTTTCAACATATCTGTCTCAGGCAGTAGCCCCATGGCATCTCTCTCCTCCACCTTCCTTCTGCCAACATTCCGTTTAGTTTTACCTGCCTAACTCTGTTCCCCTATAGCTCTGCTATGGACCCAAAGCAGTTCCTTTATTTATTAACCAATAAAAGCAACACATAGACAGAAGGACCTCCCATACCAAAGATTAGATAGTTGTGGTTACTTTTCTCTCATGACTTGACCAAACTATTTCTAATATAAGACTTAGACTCCTTAGGATAGGATAATTATTGAAACATTTAGCATATGTTTCTTGCTTGATACTGTTTATGCTGGTTGTAATTCTAATTTTTGTACTTGATATTTGTTCTTATTGTATATAGTCTTATATTAGGCTTAGAACTCTCTTATTTAGACAAAATGTGGTGCTGTTGTGGGAACTCCTTCAGCCAATGGGCTTTAAGATACCAGCCCAGTTCGGTGTGGTCTCTTATACTATAAATGCAGCCATAAAGTTTGTGTGCCCTCTCTCCTGGCTGTTGGATTCGGTTCCTGTTCCTCATTCATGCAAAGGACTGTGATCAGTGAGCCTACCCCTAAATAGATAACTCCTTATTATACTTAATTCTGAGTTAGTGTGGGATTGCTTTTTAGAATCCCTCTATAGTAAAGGGTCTGTAAGAGAGCAGCAGGTGCTCTGAAGCATCGAGCCATCTCTCTAGCTCCATATTAAGTTTAATTATGTGATTAGGCATAATAGAAAACATTAAAAATCTTTATCTAGGTCATCCAAAAACTTGACTTTACATGCACCTTATTATTTCTTAATAATCATTTTTTCCATTCTTATATGTTTGTTTGAATTCCTAAACATAAAAATACAACTTACTCAGGCTGTATGTTTTCAGGCATGAACATTTGGTATTGGATAACCATATGGTGCACTCTTCTCTAGAGAGGACTATTTCTCCAGCTCTCAGAATTCCTTAATATTTGACTAGGGTTGTGGCCTAGTGAGCTTTCTCTTTCCATGTTAGCATGTCTCTTGGTGTTGTCTTTTTTTCAGCTAATGTTTAGGCAGCCATTTCTAAGATTTGAAGCATGTAGCTTCTCTGACATTTCTAGGAGATACAGTGTCAAAGAAAATACCCTGTTCTTTTGGCTCTTGAAATGTTCCCATCTGACTTTCTCAGTGATCTCTGAGCCTGAGGTGAAGGAGTTGTGTTTGTTTATATGTAAGAAGGCACTGAGCATCACAACTCTGCATTTTGACTGATTGTGGTTTTCTGTAATAATCTCCGTGTGGTCCAAAAAGAACTTTGATTGATGAGATATGAGCTACATTTATTTGTGGGAATAAGGAAAATATTTAGAATGCAGTTAGGGATTCTGCTGATTTAATGAAGTAGTGATTGTAGGTTCTTCTCCAAGATCCCTAATTTCACTACCCCTAGGGAACTGGCTAGTTTTCCAGTACCAGGCATGGTTTCCCTCTTGTTGAGAAGATCTTAAGTCCAATTAGAAGCTGCTGATTACCATCATGGTATGTGTGTCACTCTTGCACCCTTAGAGTTATCGTGCAGTGCAGATCATTCTCTGGTTCAAAGGAGTCATGAAGGCAAAGGACTGTTGTTTGGCTCCCTACCTTAGAAGCTTTCATGTTTTCTTCTGATACCATGAAATGAATCCCCAGAAAGATACTTTTAAGTTCTGATCCATCTCAAATCCTCTGGCTTCTGTGGCTGAAGTACATGGCTGCTTTAATAATTGAGACTCACCTTCTACCTCTGGGAAGCAATCATGGGGAACAGCAATGGCCTATAATGTTTAGGGAGTCTCTTGGACAGCTGTGACTAACAGCTTCAGAGCAGGCTTTTCATGCTTTGTGTGAGTGGTTTTGTTAGAAAACCTGTGGCTCTTGTGGGGAAATTATCAGACCAGATGGGAAATTTTCATTTGCACTATAAATGTATGTACGTTCATAGACTTATGTATATGTATTGTAGGCATTTTTTCCTTAGATGGATTATATTCAAGGAATAGATGGATGGATTCCTTATGACTGTTTAGACATCCTTACCCTCCAATTTCAGTGTTTATAGCTGTCCCTTCTCCATAATTAAATCCCTTCCAGTTTTTCCATTTTTCCTTCAGATCACTTGTTCTGTGATATTCCCTTATTCCCTTCTCTATCACTCCCCCACACCCCACAGTGCTCTCTTTTTACTTTTTTGGTTTATGCAGTCACTCCAGGTTGTGGACTCAGATCTGAAGATTTGGAGCTAGGAACATCCTATGAGAGAGAATATGCCATGTCTGTCTTTCTAGGTCTGGGGTACCTCACTCAATATGATCTTTTCTATGTTAGCTGCAAACTTAATAATTTCAATTTTCTTTATGGATGAATAATATTTCATAGTATATATGAATCACATTTTCACTATCCATTTTTCAGTTGAAGGATGTTTAGGTTGTTTACCTTTTGTAGCTATTGTGAGTAGAGCAGCAGTGAATATGGCTGAACAGGTATATGTAAAATAGGATACTGCGACCCTTGAGTTCCTTGAATATGTGAAGGAACAGAACAGCTGGGTCATATGCTATATTCATTGAACTTGAGGATTTAATTTTTTTAATTAAGTATTCTCGTTGATTCTGAGAGTGGCTAGATATTTTGTTGATAGAGTTTTTATTCCCTAAGCTTTTGTTTTTGATGTTGTTGCTGGTTGAATTATTGATAGTATTCCTCTTCCTTCTCTGAGAATTTTTCTTTCTGAGTGCTTTTCTTTCTTGCCCATGGGTGATTACTTCTCAGTTTTCCTGTATTTATCTATTCTTTATGTAAAACTTATTATTTCTCTTGGTCTCATAGATAATTCCTCTGATTTTCCTGTATATATTTTGCCTTTGATGTGTTGTCTGCTGTCCTCCTTCATTGGAATGAATTGTTTTAGTTCATAAATATCTTGAACTGCATTTATATCTCTATCAAATTTTAATATAGAATTTTTCTGGATGCAGCAACATGGTTGACAGTGATTTTTTTCCTACAGGCTTCAAATATCATTCCATGTTCCTCTGGCTTTAGGTCACTGACCAGATGCCTGGTGTATTCTGTTCCTTGTGTCTTTTCATGAGGTTTGAAATTGTTCTTTAAGCTTTCAATATTAACTTTTGCTTTTTGACTCCTTATATGAAAGGGCAGCAAGCCGTCTATTAATTGCTCTTGAAAGAGAAACTCAAAGAAGAGAAACAGAAAGAAATGGCTGATTCTCCAGTAAACTCCCAGGTCAGTGGTCATGTCCACTCTTTTTCTAGAAATGTTATATGTTCAGACATTCCAAGCCTTTAATTTTCTGCTTCTGGAAGTTTTAAAAATTTATTATGAAAAATGTTCAAACAAAAAAACAGCAAAATCACACACTGAAATTAACCAAACCTAAAGACCATAAAACTCTATGAACTTTTGTGCAATTAAAATAGTCATCAGGAATAGAAGCTCTGCAGCCTCACAAGGGATTTTATATTTTTTACTATTAAATATATTTTTGAACATGTCTACTACAAAAAAGAAAAAAATGTAACAAAATCAGAACTAGAAAATTATTTAGCTTTATATCCTTATTCATAAATGGTTCATTACCTGTATGCAGTCCTACCTCAACCCTGGTTTTTAAACATTTCTTGTTCTCTTTTCTCCATATTCTGCTGTACCCATTTGTATGTTTTTTCATGTATGCACATGTTGTTGGTAGATAAAACATATGAGGGAAAACGTGTTTTCTTCTTTCTGCCTCTGTGTGGCCTCACTTGATATTGCATGATTTGAGTCCTGCCACTTTCATGCAAACTTTTATTACATATTTCTCTTCAGCTTTATAATATTCCATTTTATACATACCATTTTAATCATCAATTCCTTTGTTGATAGATAAATAGGTCATTCTGATAATTTGCTGTGGTTAATAATGTAGCGATGAACATGGGGTATAAATATTTCTATATTGGGGAGTGGAGTTTCAGTTACCTTACAAGGAGTGACATTGCTGGGTCATACATTAGTTCTATCTTCAATATTTTCAGTATTCACTAAACTGATTATAACAATGGCTATATTAATTTACACACCCCCCTCACATACCAACAGTTAGTGATGGTTCTTTTCACATCTTCTTGAACATTTGGTGTCAGGTTAGTTGATGATGGCCATTCTCAGCCTGGGTTAAGGCAGCAGTTCAAAGTAGTGTTAGTTTGGGTTTCCATAATGATGTTTTAGGGATCCTGAAGACTTAGAATATTTATTGGCCATTTGTGTTTCTGTCTTTATAAAATGTCTGTTCATTTCATTTGCCCATTTGTTGATTGGCAGTTTTATTTCCTTGGTATTTAATTTATGTAATTCTCAGTAAATCCTAGGTATGAGCCCCTATCAAAAATGTTGCTGGTGCAGACTCATTCCCATTCAGTACCACATAAATTCTTAGAAGAACACATTGAGATTTACAAAATTCAGACACAATAGCTCAAATTTCTTTTGAGCCAATCTTCTGTGCTATATTTTATTTGCAAAGCACTGAAAAGTGACTATAATTCTCACAGAATTTAATTATCTTCATTGCCTCACAGGGAATCTATGTAACTTCTGAAGGCATCTTCACCTACTCCACTTACATGTACATGCTTAGCTGCAACTAAAATACTATTTCATATGTTTTTAGACTTACCTCAATTTTTATAACTCTTGGGAGTGAAAAATTCTCCAGAACTTTTGAAATTGTTATATGTCTAAGTTGCTTTATGTCTGTTTTTTTGTAAAATTTTAGATTATATCCAATGTGACTGATGTAGATTTTCCTGTCTGCTTTCTAGTGTATCAAATATTCTTATAAAAGTAATCATATAGACTTGATCTCATATGTTAGTGTTCAGATTGACAGGATACAGTGCTGTTACACTCATTGCTACTTTGGAGGAACCAAAATTCTTTGCCTATAAAGCCAGTCATGAAATTCTGCCTTCATATCTACTGTCAGGGGCCAGCCACGACAAAAATACAGGGGCTAGGAATACAAGTATAGAGCACGAAGACTTGAAAATAATAAAACAGAAAAACATAGAATAGTATTGAGAGAGAGTTCCAGTGAATACTGAAATCTGCATTTAATTTCCAATTGTTTAAATTGCCCCGCCCCCAAGAAGTAGGTGTAAGATTAAAAAAAATGCATTAACATGATTAACGGATACAGACCAGTTGAAGATTGTGGGCTACATTCATAAACATTCTGTTGCTAGAGCAAAACAGGTCAGCTCACACCATAGACCAAAACATTCTGTAGGCAAACCAATCCCTGGGTAGAATTCAGTGTTATCTTCTTAAGGGGATTGGAACCTTAGTTGAACCCTTAGCTTTTTGTTTGAAGTAGAAACATATCTCTTCTCTATTCCTGAAATACAAAGTCTGGCTATTAGCCACATTTGTTGTCAATAATCTTGAGAGAGCAGAACTCTCTAAGTCTAGGTGGGACCTTTGTTTGTGATAGAAACACAATAACCTTGAAGGAATAGAGATAGGCTCCAACTGTCTGACCTTTGGTCCAGTGGAAAAACAATTTTGGGCCTTCCACAATCTACTCCTGTCTCCTTAATGGAATTGCATTGGACTTAGACATTAAAGATACAAACCGAGCATGTAAGAATAGACTCCTATAAGACCCAAGAATGCACAGAATTGATTCATTGTCAGTATTTTAGCATGATCTACTGTCATGTCCACCTCGACCAGCAAGAGAGACACAACACTCGGGCTCTTCTATAAACAGTTTATTTAGGAACCTTGAACAATCTTCTCTCTCCAGGAAGGGCGCTTGCAGACTATATACTCTATGGGCTACCAATCCCAATAAGCCATGTGTGGCAATCTCTAATAGGCCCCCATACACGGAAAGCAAGCCTGCTGATCAGCCTTAGCCAAATAAGGACTTGTTTATCACAGAGAGCACTAGCTGTCGGGCTAGTGGAAGGCGGAAACCGGCACCATCTTTAAGGCATGGCACTACGCAGCTCTCCACAATCTACAGCATTTGTTTTTTTGTTTTGGGGGGTTTAGGGGGAGGGTTTTTGTTTGGTTGGTTTCTGGTTTTTCGAGACAGAGTCTCTCTATTTAGCTTTGGAGCCTGTCCTAGAACTCACTCTGTAGACTAGGCTAGCTTCAATCTCACAGAGATCCACCTGCTTCTACCTCTCAAGGATGAGATTAAAGCTGTGCAACACAACCACCTGGCTTCAGATACAGTATTTAAAGCACATCACCTCATAATAAATCTTCCTTCTGGGGCATGTATGCTGTGATCCTTTGATATAAACACAGCATCCTTAACTGATAGATAATCATGTCCAGACCTTAAATGTCTGTTCTTTTGTGTATATGCCTGTGAGAGTTTTGTGTCAGCCTGTTTTCACAGTTAGAAAACCCATTATACAATGTGATCATATTAGAAATCTTGTTCTCTCTCTCTCTCTCTCTCTCTCTCTCTCTCTCTCTTTCTCTTTAACTGTCTTTGCTTATCTACATCCCTAATCTCCTTAAGTCTCTTTACGTTCAGAAAACCACTCTGCCAGGATCACCTGCTTAAACTGTACTTTTTGTTTCAGGGTCTGTTGACATTCAGGGATGTGACTGTGGACTTCCTTCAGGAAGAGTGGGAATGCCTGGACTCTGCTCAGAGGGCTTTGTACATTGATGTGATGTTGGAGAATTACAACAACCTGCTCTCAGTGGGTGAGATCATTGTGCTTCTAGAATTTTTATTTCATCTTTTGTATGTACTGACTTCATAGGTTATAAACTCTCTTAAGCTGCCATGGAAACGACAGGAGACTATTGAAAGATTGGTAGGAGAAAATAACTTTTTCATGGAATTTACTTTTTTCTTTCCATTCTCCATGTTAGAGGTATTATGCACCCCTTATTTTGGTTCCACAATGCATTCAGAACTTAATATCATATAAAATTTCACTCATCTTAAAGCTCCATGTCTGCCAAACCACATATTATTTTATTTTTGAGAAAAAAATCAAGATATGCAAACTGACAATTCTCCCTAAATATGTTAAAGATTCTGACAGGAAATAGCAATTGGAAATTATTCCCAGATTTGTCTACTTTGTGTTCTTTGCCTTCATGTACTGAGTAGATGTGTTAAACATCTGTATTCTTTCTAAAAATTCTAGCATGGGTTATGGGCTGTGTCACAGAACATGAGAATTATTGTATTCAAGATAGGCATGGTTACCTGTCCAGAAGAAATGAGATTGCTCTGGAATGTGGAGAGGAGAGAGTAACCACAACAAGGGTAGTCTAGTGAATGAGCAGGGCGAGAGTGATAACTTCCCATGAAAAAGAGAGCAAGAGCTGAGAATGCTTTGGCTATATTTGCTTCCAATTCCTGACCATTGATCTGAGTATATTGTCCTTGTCTCAACATGCATCCTGCCTGTTGTAACTGTTAGAAGGTGTTGTGCCAATTGCAACTGAGTTATACTGACAGGACTTGTAGAAAATCTAGTTTTATTTGACTATGCTGACATCAGATTGGAATAATTTTACAAACTAAGTCTAATGTGAGTTCATGAAGTAGGATTATTCTGTAGTTGCCTTCCTTGTATGCATATCTGCATATTACATCCTTCATTTTCTTGCCAGTGGAGAATACATAGGCACCCATTCTGGGAAATATTCTCAGTAGTCAGTGCACAGAGTGGAGCTGAGAATAACCGTATGAGGAAAGTTAAGAAACAGCAGTGTATCGAGCTCAGATAATGGAGGATAGACATGGATCTAGAAACTCTGATGTCTGGTGGAATACTGTTTTTGCATCCATTACTCTTGTAGAATCTAATGCCTTGTTGTAGAAATAAATAAAATAAACCCTTTGATGCTTTTAAGTAAGACTTTAATCTTTAAAGGAGTTGTGTCTTCTTAACCATCCTCCTCATTGTCTATCACTTAGTAAGTACAAGCACTGTGAACCTGGGATTTGATTAAATGCTGCTTCTTCAATTTCTAAACAGTAATATTTCAACACGGAGACATATGCTCTAAATATAATCAGCCATTTGAGCTCCATCCCAAAGCTAATTACTGATTCTTCATTTACATGATCCATCTTGTGCCATTAGACATTTTTGGTAATGATGAGATATCTATTATATCACAGACCCTTGAAGACTGTCAGTCTGTTTTTGTGAGAATATATGAAATTACAATGAAAGAAAAAATATCTAAATAGTTTGTGGTTGACTTATCTTAAAAGACAACTTAGAGACAGCCTTTTGTCAAATGTTTGATTTTTGCACAAGCCCTATTAATATGACCTTACTGGTTTTCAGAAAACTATTTCATATGTGATCCTGTCCATCAACATATGAAGACTGAAAAAGAGTCTTATCAGTGTAATAAGCTTGACGACATGCTTCATGACCCCACCACATGTGCATATTATAGAACATGTGAAGCTACAGAAAACTCTAATAACTACAGATGCAGTAATCACAGGGATGCCTCTGTTGACTCATCAAACCCAGATAGACATGAAAGCATGCATACTGGAGAAGAACCTTGCAAATCTAAAGACTGTGAGAAATCTTTAAATTTGTGTCCCAACATTACTCAAGATGAGGGAGTCTACACTGCAAAGAAAGAGCACAGGCAGGAAGAATGTTGTGACACTTTTGGTTCTAGAAACAGTCTTTTCCAACAAGCAGTATACATTGGAGAGAAACCACATCAATGTGGGAAATGCAAAAAATCTTTCAGTACTGCCTCAAGTCTCACTGTACATCAGAGAATTCATAATGGAAATAAACCCTACAAATGCAACTTTTTTGGCAAATCCTATAACCAGTGTGCAAATCTTAGAATACATCAAAGACTTCATACTGGGGAGAAACCTTACAAATGCAAAGAATGTGGAAAGTCTTTTCAACAGTCTGCAGCTCTTAAAAGCCATCTGGAAATACATACTGGAGAGAAGCCTTATAAATGTAAGGAATGCAACAAATCCTTTGCCCACCATTTCAGTTTCAGGAGACATCAGAAAATCCATACTGGAGAGAAGCCTTACAAATGCAATGAGTGTGACAGAGCATTTACGCACTATGGATCACTGAGATGGCATCAGAAAATTCATTCTTTCGAGAAATTTTACAAATGTAAAGAATGTGATAAGTCCTTTCTTGAATTATCACAGCTTAAAAGGCATCACAGAATCCATACTGGTGAAAGGCCTTACAAGTGTGAGGTCTGTGACAAATGCTTTACTGTGAACTCACATCTTAAAAGACATCAAAGAATTCATACTGGGGAGAAACCTTACAAATGTAGGGAATGTGACAAATCTTTCACTACATGCTCATATCTTAGAGAACATCAGAAAATTCACACTGGGGAGAAACCTTACAAATGTAGGGAATGTGACAAATCTTTTACTACATACTCATACTTTAGAGTACATCAGAAAATTCATACTGGGGAAAAACCTTACAAATGTGGAGAATGTGACATGTCTGTAATTCAGGGTTTTGCTCATAGAGAACATCAGAAAATTCACACTGGTGAGAAAACTTACAGATGTGGAGAATGTGACAAATCCTTCACCCAGCGTTCACATCTTAGCACACATCAGAGAGTTCATACTGGAGAGAGACCTTACAGTTGTAAGGAATGTGACAAAGCGTTCACTAGGTACTCCTACCTCAGAGCACATCACAAAATTCATACTGGACAGAAACCTTACAAATGTAAGGAATGTGACAAATCCTTTACAGACCACTCACAGCTTAGAAGACATCAGACTGTTCACACTGGAGAGAAACCTTACAGTTGTAAAGAATGTGACAAATCCTTTACCCGTAGTTTAAACCTTAGAATACATCAGAGAATCCACACTGGAGAGAGACCTTACAGTTGCAAGGAGTGTGAGAAATCTTTTACTACATGTTCATTTCTTAGAGAACATCAGAAATTTCATACTGGAGAGAAACCTTACAAATGCAAAATCTGTGAGATATCCTTTAATCAGATAGTGCATCTTAGAACACATCAGAGAGTTCATACTGGAGAGAGACCTTACAAATGCAAAGACTGTGACATGTCCTTTAAACAGGTAGGGCATCTTAGAACGCATCAGAGGATTCATACTGGAGAGAGACCTTACAGTTGTAAGGAATGTGACAAATCTTTTACTAGGTGTTCCTACCTCAGGGCACATCAGAAAATTCATACTGGAGAGAAACTTCACAAATGCAAAGATTGTAACATGGCCTATATCTATGTTTCAAATCTTAGAAGACATCAGAGAGTTCACACTGGTGAGAAACATACTATTATAAATGATGTCACATAATATTGTTTTAAGTATTCTCTACTTACAAATCCCAACAGTATACATAACAGAAGCATAAAGATTAGAAACTTGCAAAAGCCTTGAATGATACTTTAAATGTTAGAAAATATCATGGAGTTTATATTAAAATAAAATTCTGTAGTATAGCTTTGTGAATTTTTGTTTAATGTGTATGGGTCCTTTGTCTGCAACTATTTCTGTGCACTACATGTTTGTCTAGTTCCTATGAATGCCAAAAGAAGGCATAAGATTCCCTGAAACTGGATTTCTAGACAGTTGGGAACTATTGTATTTGTGTTGGGAATTGAACCCTGGTTCTCTGGAAGAGCAACCAGTGCTCTAACCCACTAAGCCATGTCTCCATCTCCTAGGAAAGCTGTAATAAAATCATTTATCTTGGCAGGGCAGTGGTGGTAGCACATGCTTTTAATCCCAGCACTGTGGAGGCAGAGGCAGGTGAATACATGGGAGTTTGAGGGCATCCTGGTCTACACAGCTAGTTACAACCATGTCTGTTACATAAAATCCCAGTCTCAAATGCAAAAAGAAGGCAACCTAAAAGCTGTTTATCTTGTTCAACATTCAAGAATTCATAATAATGCCTGGATAGGTAGTGCATGCCTTTAATCCCAGCACTCAGGAAGCAGAGGTATGAAGATGCCTCATCTGAGAACAACCTTGACTTCATAGTTCCAGGACTGCCAGGAGTATATAGACCCTACATCAAATAAATAAATAAGGACAAAATATAGGAACAAAATATATGACATAGACCTCTAATTGTGTTATACATCACAAAATTCATAATTCTAAGAAAGCATATAGAGGTATACCATATATAATCCCCATGTCTTGCTGTTGATTTGAAATAACACCTACCAAATGCAGTAAATTTGACAAATCATTGAAATAACACTGAAATTGCCAAAATAAAAGCAAATTCAGAGGCAAGCCCCTACTAGTGACCTCCAAGGGAGCAGGCCTGATCCAGCAAACTGCAATGGACTGGGCCACAGTCCGCAACCTCCACTGGATATCAATCCACACCCCTACAAACACCTGATTTTGACAGAAGAAAAAATAAAAAATTTTAAAAAAGCATATACAACAAATGATACTGGCATAACTGTATCAACATGTAGAAGAATAAAAATAGATCCATATCTATTGCCATGCACAAAATTCAAATCTAAATGGATCAAGACCTCAACATAAAACCAACCATACTGAACTTCATAGAAGGAAAAGTGGGAACTACACTTGAACATTTGGCACAAAAGATCATTTCCTAAATATAACCTGATTAGCAAAAACACTGAGAGCAATAATACGTGGGACTGCCTGAAACCGAGAAGCTTCTGTAAAGCAAGGGACATGGTCAACAAGACAAAATGACAGCATACAGCATGGGAAAAGTTCTTCACCAACCCCACATCAGACAAAGAGCTGATCTCCAATATATGCAAAAAAATCAAGAAACTGGTCATCAAAAGAACAAATAATCCAATAAGAAATGGGTATAGCACTAAACAGAGAACTCCCAGAAGATGAATCTAAAATGATTGAAAGACACTTAAGGAAATGTTCAACATTCCATCTTACACCTGTCAGAATGGTCAAGATCAAAAACACTGATGAAAACTTATGCTGTAGAGGATGTGGTTAAAGGAAATACTTCTCCATTGCTGGTGGGAGTGCAACCCTGTACTGCTGTTTTGGGAATCAGTATGGCGATTTCTCAGAAAATTAGGAAACAACCTTCCTTAAGACCCATTAGTACCACTTTTGGATATATACCAAAGGATGCTCAATCATACCAAAATGACATGTGCTCAACTATGTTCATATCACCATTATTTGTAATGGAAACAACCTAGATACCCCTCAACTGAAGAATGGATAAAGAAGATGTGGTATATTTACACAATGGCTTATTACACATTGGGGAAAAATAATGACATTGACATTTGCGGATGAATGGATCTAGAAAACATCATATTGAGTGAGGTTACCCAGGCCCAGAAAGAGGGTACAGGTGTCCTCAAAGAAATGGATGAGAATAATAACAAAAAGTTTGAAGAAATTAGTAAATCCGTAAAAGATACCCCAGGAAACCAAGAAAAAACAATCAAACAGATAATGGAAACAGTTCAAGA
>LOEQ01007582.1:58796-83700 GCA_001685075.1 Bramus lutescens | reverse complement strand
TCACAACCATCTGTAATGGGGTCTGGTGCCCTCTTCTGGACTGCAGGCATACATAGCAGACAGAATACTGAATACATAATAAATAAATATTAAAAAAATATTTATAAGAACTTTGTCCAGTTTTATGTCCATACATATGCAAGTAGGCTTTCTAACTGCCATATTTTTAAAAGGCCATTTTTGCTTCTTGTAGTTCTTTTATGCCTTTGATCACAGTTGAACCAGTCAATCTCAGTTATTCTGTAACCTTGATCCATCTCTCTTTCTCAAAAACAGTACATCTTGATGATTTTAATTCAAAATTAATTTTGTTCAAAAATATTTTTCTTTTATTTGTGATACTGAATATGAATAATTCATTGTTTAGAAGTGTTTTGTTTAATTTCTGAAGATTTTCAGGTGTCTTAATTATTTTGCTTTTTGTTTTAATTTCTAACCATTCCGTATTCCAGAAAAGAAACTCTATGATATCTCTTTAAAAAAGAAAATGTAAAGAAAGGTGTTATAGGCAGGAATACTGTTGCTCTGGGTAACAAATCTACTCCTAAGGAAAAAATATCAATATAGTTTATTCTTTTTAAAAGATATATTAATGGGCCTGGAGAGAGATCTCAGTGGCTATGCACCTTAAGGATCTTCTAAATGAAATGAGTTTGGTTCCATGAAAACAACATGGACCAGTTTACAACTTCTTCCTCCAACTCTATGGGGAGGATGTGGCTTCTTGTGGCCTCTTCAGGGACCTTCACATATGTTGCATACATATGCAGACATAAGCACACATACACCTATACATACAAATAAAAACATGATTTAAAAACAGATTATTGGAGAGGTTTATAGTTATTTTATAGTTCTAGAGAATAAAATTATACTAATGTTTAATATTGCTGGGAATATAGAATAACCAGCTTAATTTTTCTCCCTGTTCTTGTACTGTGAATCCAATTAGAAAGTAGGAGTCACAGTACTAAATATCAAGCATAAAGATGGAAATATATAGCAAATCAAAGGGATTGTTATTCATTTCAATAAGTGCAATGTCAGGGGTCATTAAGACTTTGTTTTGTAGGTCACCAAATTTGAAAGAGTAAAATTAATTTAAAATAAATCTATTTATGCATTCAGTTGACTTAAACAAAATCAATAAATGGTTTTGAATATATTTCTAAATTTATAGGAACTTTTTCATCATAGCCAAGCAATAAACTGATAATTTGTTTTAATATTTTTGTCAGCTCTTTTCCATTTTATGTTTCTCATCACATTTGAAGTTTTTAAATCATTACATTTAAATTTATCAGTTTGAAAATAATTAAGACAACAATTGAATTGATTAAAAAATCCATCGATTGTTTGGTTTAAAGAAACAGCAATTAAGTGAAGATTCAACGAAAAAATGTTTTTTTGGAGACTGAATTATAAATAATCACTGAATATTCCATAAACAGGAAGAAAAAACACCATAACCAGCATAGCAGATGACTTGTGTGTGGCCTAGTGCTTAGATGGAGACCTTCATCAGTACAAGATATAGATTCTCTGACAATGCATTTCAATTTTAATACTGTATGTATATCTTTAATTTTTTCAATTTTTATCTTTAAATTATTCTGCCTTCAATAACTTTTTTGGGTACTATTCTCAGACTCTAAATTATTAAATATATAATACTTCAACTATTCACTAATAATGTTTCTACAAAGCAGTGCTAATTAATTCAGTTTAGCTGAAATATCTTTGTCATTGGTACGGAACAATATTCAAAGTAATTTTCAAGTTGGTTGTTGTGATGGCTAAATGAGACTTGGCAGTTATTAGTTCAATGATGTGGTTCTTTGGGGACTCATGGGCTTTTATATCTTTGGTAGCACTGTACCATAAAGAAAAGCAGGAATTAGTCACAGACATTCTGTAATGAAGTGACTCTCATGAAGGAATGAAATTACATTTCTATTTTGCCAATTGCTTTCTTCTTTCCTGGAAATCGTCTTTTGATTGGGCTTTTAATTTAGCTTCAAACAATATTTTCTGGACAAATGGTATATGTATAAAAATAAGATTTGAAGGTCCCAATAAAGAGGAACAGTTTCTCAGCTACAGATTGTTTACACATTTTGAGCAGAAGGCAGCAATCAGTTGTGTGACTTCCCACAAGTTTAAAAATCAAATGTTTTTTTTTTAACAATGTGATCTTTTGGTATCTGAGATAAAAGGAGACAATCAGGATCACCAAAAAATACCACTGGGACTTGTCATAGATTTTACAAATTACTTCCAGTAGAATTCAACAATTTTGTTTACTAAACAAATGGATGATCATTAGAAAACTAAAGTATGATTTCAGATATTCACATGAAAATATTTATAGATTTTAAATAAGTCTTAGGAATGAAAATGTTATATTTAACTGGAATCTATGAGCACAAGTTTGAACTACCATCTAAGAAGGAAATGTTTTCTATATTTAGCTAAAGTCTTACATTTATAAATAAAATGAATCAGATTAATTATTATTACCTATTACCATAATTGCTACAAAAGTGGTTGATTTAGTTAATTGATTTTTACATATAACCATGGTCCAATCATCGGTTTTGCATACTCAGGAGATATTTTAGATCATAAAATGAATACCAACTTAATGGTTTGTTGCAGGGAGAGGCCGCTTGTTTGTCCTGGCTGCCAGGCTAGTGTAGACCCTTAAATAACCACACAGAAACTGTATTAATTAAATCACTGTTTGGCCCATTAGCTCTAGCTTCTTACTAACTAACTCTTACATCTTAATTTAACACATTTCTATCAATCTGTATATCGCCACTTGGCAGTCTTAAGATTTAGCATGTCTTACTCTGGCAGTGGCTCAATGGCAGCTCTGACTCTGCCTTCTTCCTCTCAGCATTCAGTTCCATCTTCCCTGCCTGCCTAAGTACTGCCCTACCAATAGTCCAAGGCAGTTTCTTTATTCATTAACCAACAAAAGCAACACACAGACAGAAGGACCTCCCACACCAAGGGCTGTATCTCCATTAACATTTAAATGACTCTGATTCCCATTATTCATAATTAATTTATTTTATAGTAATCTTCCTCAAGGAAATGGTTGTGACTTCATGTAAATGACACATTTAGAAAATAGTATCACATTTTATTGCTTATAGAGATAGAAAAAAAAGAAGGCTCATTCAACTACTTAGAATAAGTCCCATGTTAAAAACACATCATTGTACTATCAGAATACAATATGTTTAAATTGATTTGATTCATGGAAAGTTATACTTTAATACACTCTTAATTCATTGTAATATATCTCATATGCTTTTGAAAAGACAGATTTTCTTTGACTGAAGAGGTGGCTCAGCAGTTACGAGCACCTGTTGGTCTTCCAGAGAACCTGATTTTGACTCCCAGAACCCACATGTTTGTTTACAGACATCCATAACCCCACATCCCAATTTTCAGGAGAAATCCTGAAACTTTAGACAACCTCAGGCCTT
This sequence comes from Bramus lutescens, assembly GCA_001685075.1. Lineage (NCBI taxonomy): Eukaryota > Metazoa > Chordata > Mammalia > Rodentia > Cricetidae > Bramus > Bramus lutescens. The sequence goes on along the minus strand of LOEQ01007582.1, from coordinate 80,200 downwards.
CACCAAAGCAATCATGCAATAAAATACTCACATAGTTAAAATACAATAAGTGAATCAAATATTTGTAAAAGATTTAAATTTTCATAATGAATAGACAACACTTAAAAAGAATTACTGAATGTGAACACATATTAATAAGTATGAAAAAAAACAAGAGCAGTATTAAGAAAGACTTTTGTTAGCAAAGTAGCAATAATAGGTTTTCTTTTGGACTCCAGGAGTCACCTGTTATTGGTAGCTGACTAGGTTTACCATGCCAGGTATGAATTCCATCCCACTGAGTGGACCTTAATTCTATTACATGGCTGCTGGTTCCACCCTTCATGTAGGTGCCATTATTGTCCTCAAGTGGATATTTTGCAATGCTAATCAATGTCATGGTTAACAGATGTGAGAACTGAGTACAACTCTATTTATTTCCTGTTTTGTCAGTTTTCATAACACCATCTGACCCTATGAGAGCTAGTCCTCAGAGTAGAGGCTTCCGATCAGTTCTGGCTTGAAACCTCCTTGTGTAGTGTCAAATGCATTTGATGGATTTCTCAGTAAAGTTCTTACTTTAAAGTTTAAGGAAACAACAAAGGGCAATGACTATAAATATATAACATGAATATATATGACTATAAATATATAAACATATAACATGAGTTGGAGAAGTAAGATATAATTTAGAAACATTGAAAATTATGTTTTTAAAAGAAGAAGCAAGTTTTTCCAGCTAATATTGGAAAGCAACAATTTTTTTAATTTTTAAAGGTCTTTTACTTCCCTAATTAGAAAACAACTAAATATTTAATTAATTCCAACAGATTCTAGGTGGGAATGGTTGACCATGACAGGAATTAGATTACCTGGTTTTCCCCTGACATTCTGTCCTTAAAAAACAGAGTCAAGATTTCTCATCTGAATATTTGACTGATTTTGCAAACTCCATTTTGAGGGAAAAGGTTAATGGGGCTATTCCCCACGAGTGATTTCCCCACTTCACTCATGTCTAAACTATTTTTATAGCTTGGCAGTAGTCCAGGTCTAACAGCAAAAGTAATGACAAAATTCATGGTGCATTTAGATCTGCCTGGCTGCACTGAAACATGTACAATTCAACAATGTGTGTTGACCATGTGGAAAATGTAACAGTGTTTTGGACTCTGCTGGTTATCAGTTCTTCTTAGGTTCTGGTTTCAATAAGATCATGAAGATTTCAAAAAACCTGAAAAATGTTATTTTCTTAAAAAAGTCTACACCCCCAGAGAGACTGAGTGTGAAATTATAAAGCAAAAACAGCAAAAAATGGAAAAATAAATCTAGACAATACTTTGGCACAATGCAGGGGAAAATATCCGTGATAACTTTAGTATTGGCCACAACCAACTCATTATATAAAGGGTTTATAGCTTGTACAAGCATGCTCAGGGTGTATCTGCACTCATTTATGGAATATGTTCATTATCCTTATAAAATATGTTGGAGCTGTCAACATCAAACAAAGCACATAAACATGAGATGAGGAAATAATATGCAAATATTATTAAAGTGTATGTGGTAGATAAAAGGAACAGTAAGCTTAAGTAAATAACATAAGGTCAGAAATATAGTCAACTTCAGTAATTAGAATAATCAACAAAGGTATCTATTGACATTAAACTATGTGAAGGCAGAGACAATTTTTACTCCATCTGTACGAAATGATCCTTTTCTAATTAACAAAGCTACTCACTAAGAAGTGTTTTTTGTTTAAGAAATGGGACATGTAGTCTGTTGGAATGACTTTGTGAGTAAGGTTTGTGCTACACAAGCAAAGAATGTGAATTCAATTTTCTGGAACAGTTTTAAAGTCAGGTGTAGTAGCATGAGTCTATCATGCCGTAGCTCCAGGAGGAATATGGGAATCAGCCTGGAATACCCTAGAAGCTCACTCACCAGCAAGCCTATCAGGCATGGCAAGGATGAACAAAGATTCAGCCATGTTTAAAACAAGGTGGAAGGTAAGATCCCATCTGAGCTTTAGCTTGACTCTTGACCTCCAGGAGGTCTGCGGCAGGCAAGGAATCATATTTACATTAAAGCATTAACACACATACACGCAAACAAACAAATGAAAATATATCGAAGGTGGACATTCTAATTTCTGCTGATATTGTCCTACTTATTTTATTGTATTGTTTAAAATTTTTAATAAAATATATTTATTAATTCATTGAGAACTCATATGGTTACTCTAACTCCATTAATTTCTTAAGATAGTTTTAATTTCAAAATTTCACACAGCATTAGTTACCAATTTTAAACATTTTGCTATGATGTATACATATTTCTAAAAGGTTTACATTCTATTTTGTGTTTTCACAGGATTTGGAGCTATTTTCTTGTGGATAAATTTCTTCCAACCTTTTGTAACTAAGGTTTCTGTTTTGAATTTCTCCCATCAGCACAATGCTTTTAATGACATCTAGAAAAATAAACTAATTTCTGAAATGTTTTCAAGGTGGTTTGCTTAGCTGCATCAGATAAATAATTATCTATGCCCATATATTACAAAATAGATATCTTAAATAATATTTAAAGTTTAAAATTCCTTTTCAGTATATTGACTATGGATACATGTTAGCAGGCATGAAAATATCAACTTCATTTTACATCTCTACCATGACTGATGGAGTGTTCACTTATTCAGCAATGATCAGCAATATTTTGAAATGCATTTTCCTTTCTTTTAAGAGAGGCATATTTCAACATCTGATTTAATGATAAACTAAACAGTTGTCTTATCATCTACAGCTTGCTGTTTTATTTATAGAAAACAGTACTTTTGGTAAAGTATATTTTACTTTATTGAAATTAAAATATTAAAATATGATTATATAATTGTCCTCTTATTCTTTTTTCTGTCCAGCTCTTAGCAATGGATGCTGCTTCTCTGTCTCTCCATCTCTCTCTTTCTCTCTCTTATCCATAGAACGTATTCCTTTAATTGTGTCGTATATTTCTAAATACACAAATACAGCGTGCTTAGTCAATAAAATGTTAGTTGTATTTATAGTAAAGTTTGCAAAGGTTTTTAAATTGCCAGAATAGTAGATTTGCTTCTATAATACTAAATGTTTTAGTCTTTACTAACAGACTCAGCAAGTCCTCGGATTTTTTAGAGCCAGACATTCATTGTTCCCAAATAACTGAAAATTCTAGGTAGTGTCTCCGTCCAGTAGAGGATTCATTTCCTACAGTGAGAATATATTTCCCATAACCTCCATAGCCACCTAAAGACCTCCTGCTGCGTGTATCAAAACTTGTAGTATAGGCTGATATGGTCGCTCAGCATATAAACTCATCTGTCACCACTGTAGTCATATTGAACACACAAAGATAATTCAACTTTTATACAGTTGTCAAGAGTTTCTTTTTTCTTGATTATATGATCTGTTTTTTTCTCTTACTGAGAAAAAAATTTATATTCTACCATACTTATATGAGATATTCTGCAGATATTAGTAGATCTAATCAATTGTAAATGCTATTTAGGACAATATTTCTCTGACCCCTTTATTTATTGTTTGTTTGAGTTCTTCCTTGTGAGATATTGCTTACTAGTTCCAGCTCCTCAGGATGAATGTGTCTGTCTTTGATGGTAAAGGTACACATTCTTTGGTATGTATTGCTTTGTGAGCCAATCAGGTAGTATGTGTCTTTTAAATTAAGAATTTATTTTACTATTATTTTGACCGTTAATGAAGTCTTTGTATTAATTTCTGCTTTGTTCCTGATTTTGCAATGTTCAGTGTTCTATTTTTCCTTATTTGCACAACTACTATTTTAGCATCGTTTTCTCTTTGCTGTGACCACATAGATATGCTTGTCCTCATACTCATTCTGAAGGGTAGATTAGTGGAAAAGCATCAATTTTCAAACATTTTTAAACTACAAAGGAGCTAATCTGACTTTCAGTTCTACCTTCATTAATTCAATATTGAGAAAATGGAAAAATTGAAGGATTTTATAAAGCCAGTGAACCTTCAAAACTTCATGAACAAATACAAACAAAAATAAATAACATAAACAGTATTGCCTACATCAGAATCTCCAGTGTCTATGAAGCAATAATATTTTAAGAATAGTGGCTCTGGAAGAAAATTCATTAATACTAGCTTTTCTCATATACAATAATAGGTCATATCTTAATTGGCTCTGTAGTTTTTGGTTTCAAGACAAAATATACTTATATAAAATAATGTTGAGTTAGTGAAATTATGCTCTTATTGATGCCAGTAATTGTTACTTTATGTTTCCCCCATTTTTCATTTTTTAACATTGTGTCTTTAATATTGTCATTTTTTTAAATGACAAATTTTAAATGGTACTATGTTCTATGAGCTTCTGGAAGCTCAACTGAGAGTTGCTGTACATATCCCCTAGTTATGAGGAAGAAATGGAGTATAGACCTAAACACAGAACTCTCAACAGAATAACCTAAAATTGCTGAAAGACACTTAAGGAAATGCTCAACATCTTTAGCCATCAGAGAAATGCAAATCAAAACAAGTGGCCAAGATCAAAAACACTGCTGACAACTTATGATGGAGAGGATGTGGAGTAAAGCGAACACTCCTCTATTACTGTTGAGAGTGCAAACAGTCACTTTGAAAATCAGTGTGGTGATTTCTCAGAAATTTAGGAAACTGCCTACTCCAAGACCCAGCAATACCACTTTTGGGCATACACCCAAAGAATGCTCAATTGTACCACAAGGACATGTGCTCAATTATTTTCATAGTAGCATTGTTTGTCATAACCAGAACCTGGAAACAACCTATATGCCCCTTGCCTGAGGAATGGATAAAGAAGATGTGGTACATTTACATAATGCAGTACTATACATAGGGGGAAAATGACATCTCGAAATTTGCAGGCAAATGGATGGATCTAGAAAACAATATTGAGTGATGTAACCCAGACCCAGGAAGACAAATTTAATATATACTCAGTCATAAGTGGCTTTTAGACATAAAGCAAAGAAAATCCAGCCTACAATCACAATACCAGAGAAACCCAGACATCAAAGAGGACCCTGAGAGAGACAAACATCGATCTAATTTATATGGGAAATAGAAAAAGACAAGATCTCCCGAGTAAATTGGGAATGTTTAAATCATGGAAGGGGAGTGAAGAAAAATACATAGCTCAATAAACACATTTAAAAAAAAAAGCAATAGCACTTACAAAAGGAAGTTCAGATCTCCAATTCAAATTATTTCTATTGTGTAAAGGAAAAGAGGAATAACTGTAAGGCTGTGAGGCTTGGTTCTCTGAACATGACACATACTACCCATTTCAAAATCAGAGCATACATGTTTTCCTACAGACAAGGCTTAGAAAATTGTACCCATTAGAACTCTTTTATGGAATGGGCAGATATCTGGAGACTCAGGAGGCTCCAAATACTTCATACTTTCCACAAGGATTTATAGATGGTTAACAATTGTTATGGGATTGGTTTGTGTGTCTATAAATTGTCCATGATCCTACAGGCAACCTGTCAGTCACTCACTGAGTCATTTAGCAAGCTGAACTTGATTAAAATGGCTCCTTAAGTCTAACACTGTCCTTTCATTCTGGAGTCAAAAACAAGAGATGACCATGAAGACTCATACAACACTTAGGAAGAGATGTAGCAAAATGTTTTCCAAATGGAAATATATATGTCTAAATTTTAAATGTTTTGTAAAATTCTCATTCCCTAAATTTTTTACCTTTAATGTAATCTACATAAAACTAAAATTTCCAATATACCATGAAATCTATGTAGTTTTTTGTGTGTAACTGGACATTACATTTTTAGAAATTTTAACTTGAAATCTGATGTTAAGCTGTGAAGCAACTTATCTTCTATACATTTGAACTATGTATAATAGGAACTGCAGAGTGGTTAAGATTGTGTACTGTCTTTGCAAATGACCCAAGTGCATACACTTTCCAGCACCCACATCAGACACATTAATAACCACCTGTAACTTTAGCACCAAGGTATCTCACAGTATCTTCTGGCCTCCCAACATACTGTGTTCACATGCATGAACACACATATACATGATTAAAATCTAAAAGAATTTTTAACTGGAATATAAATAAATAACATTAATAAAATTGAAAATATATATAGAAACTAGCATTAATTTTACTTATTCTCTGGAAGAGTGGTTAATCTATATTTTTAATATATTTGGCATATTGATTATCTTTCTCCGCAGAGTATTTTTTTTAACACAATAAATAAGACAACAGTTGAAAAAGCTCCTTTTTACTCTGGCATTGATTTCTTGTCATATTCTCAGCAATCCATGACAACTCTAGAAATATGTAGTCATTTCAGAGAGGTTTCCTGTGGATTGCCCAATGGCTGCCTTTCTAGTGCTCTATTCATTGTGTTCAGGTAAGCAACCTTCCATTTCAGTGACGGAACATGTAATATCAATTGTCCTCAATAGCATTTTGTACTGTCTACTTACAACAACAGTTTGATAATTTTAATTTGCATATTAAATAGCTCTTGTATTGAATAATATTCATAAATGAGAATGTTTGTTGTATAAATGACCACAGGGCATTAAAATAATAGCAATAGAAAATAACAAATAATTTTTGCTGGCCAAATGTTTGGAAAACTTTCTGCTCTTATATTTTAACAAGGATTGTTCTTTGCCAGGCATGGTGGTGTGCATACTTAACCCCAGTATTATTAAGCAGAAGACGAAGGTCTCTTTTTGTCAGTACTTGTGTGATAATAGTTTGTACTCCTGATGAATATGGTAATTCAAAAGCAAACTCTTTGTGGTTTTGGCTTAATTGCATCAGGCCAAAATAATGGAGGTCAGTATTCTTTTTACAAAGGAATTACATAAGATCCTCAATGCTTAGAAAATGTGTGAGTCTGCTTATATGTGTAGCAGAAGAAAATGTTATTTTATATCTACAAAAACCAACAAAATTAATAACATGGTGTCATTTTATTTCTATTTTGCTTGATTATATAACAAGAAATATTTTAAAATCGAAAGTGTGTCATTTGGTGCCATTTTGTCATATAGCTAGAGAAAAATATCCCACTTTAATTATTGTGGTTGAAATACTAAGTGCCAGTAATCTGCATGTACTTGGCAAAGCTCTCATCACTATTCCTATGGTTTCCCAGTAGTTTGTTTTTAACAAAGGCAATTGTCAGTATACTTCTTCACATTAGACACACATTCCCTATACACACATTAGAACAATTCATCCTGCATGAGTATTTTCTACGTTAGTATCTTATTACTTTTTCTGACATTTTTCTTTATTGGCAATTTGTTTTCATTACTTAGAATACCAACTCAAAATATGTATTTCCTTATCACTTCTTTCTAAACATATCATTCCTTCTTTCTCTAACTATCAATTACCTAACTGCTTACCGTCTATGACATATATGCAAGATCCACCTATAATTATTTGTTTATATCCATTTGTCGTTTCCTTTATCTAAAACATGCATGTATTACTTTTGGCAGTTTCAGTTCACTGCCACCAAAAATCTATTTGAAAAATAGAAGAGCAAATTCTTGTTGCCAGAGTTACTGCCTGAATAAGAAAGTGATATTTGAGAGAACAGAGACTGGAAATATGATGAGAAAAATAGCAGCTACCTGGTAGTTTCCCAGTGCCTAATGATAGTAACTCATAGAACTAGTTTAATGATAAGAAGAAAGTGCTCATTCACGTGATCTCAGACTCTCTAACATCATAACCACAAAGTCAATGCATCTGTTAAGTAGAAGGCTCTGTGTGTGGCATGGTCTGTCAGAGTTAGGATCACTTTACCTGTTGTTAACAGGCTATGTTTCCAAAGAGTCTGGGAGTCTTCCAGGTTAAATTCTCTAAACCTGGACTGTATTAGTGATTCTGTGGGAGTACGATTGCATCTGTAGACCAGACCTATATGCTTGTTTCCTTTATTTCCAATTTTCACATGGATATATTTATTGAACTTAGGGAAGTGCTAAGTGAGTCATGCGGATCAGACTGTCAGGTAAAAGGACCATACATTCCGACTGAGGTCAGCCAAGGACTGGATCTCTTTGCATGCAAAAAATAGATGGCAGCAAGCAACTCTGCTATTTGATTTTGCAAATATAATCAATAAAATAGATACGCAAGAGGAATAAAAGTATAGTTGTTGCTGCGTATTTTCCAGTTAAACCAGTGTGGGAAGGCTTCCATCCTTCCATTCTACTTAAATGCCAGTGCACTCTGGAAGCTTCTTAAATGGCAAAGGATGTTCGTCACTCCCATCTTCTGGTTATTTGATCCGGCTGCCACTTATTTCTTAGCTGATTATTTCTGAATGTGTTCAAGAAAATCAGTAGAAAACTAGCCCATCTGCCAGCTTTTGCAGAAGAGGAAAGTTGGAAGTGTGCTAATCAAGTCTGTTGCCTTCAGACACAGGTGATTTCACTGTGCATTTCAAAGTTTTACTGCATAAACTTAAAATGACTTGCAAATCTGTTAAGTGGTACAGGTTACACATTGTGCTTACTATTCTCTGAAACATGAATTCTAATCTTAATTACACACACACACACATGCATTCTTTTGAATTACTTAAACACTGGTCTCAATTTTTTTAAAATAAGTAATTCTTAGTATGGGGAAGAGTATTTGACCAGTTTGGTTACCTTTACATTATCTGGAGATGCTTTGTTTTTGGAAACTGCTTAGTATGAGATAGGAGATGAAGACAGCACCATTACCCATAATTATCTGACCCAAATTGTCAATCTCTCCAAAGATAAGAAGCTATTATTAATGGTTATTCAGGAAAGAAATCAACTATTTTAGCCTTCATATGGTTATTAAATACAAGTCACCCATTTCTGAATTTCTGAGGGGTCAATTATGATTGTGTTGCAGAGGTAGACCCTCTTTCCCAGATCAATCCAAATCTCACATTTATCGGAATGCTTGCTCTTTTTGCTACATTTGTTTATTTGTGATGGTACTCCTGATTATGGCAGTTTATACCAATGTCAGGAGAAACCATGTCTCTCTTTGCTGGTACTTGCAGTCCATATGTTTAAGCCAATGCAAAGGAATATTGGAAAGTCTTCCACTGACTTGTTTCCCCCTTCAGTAAAGGACATCTACAGATGCGATTTTTATCTGTAATGGTATTGCCAGCAATGACTCACTTCTGTCAAAATGCTCCAGTTTCTAGAATGTCTTGCCAGTGATGATTTCCACATTTCTTTCCTACCAAGTAGGTGGAATGAAGAAACTAAGTGAACACTATGAATCTTCTATAGTGTGCTCAAATCTACACCTAACAGATGTTCATCCTTTTTCTTCTTTTGAGCATGACATCATACACTTCTGATTTATGTATTCTATGGATGGATTCTAGCTTTAAAACAAGTTTGGGTAGAGTTATATTGCTTTTGTGAAGGGCCCATGATCAAGTTCAGTCATTAGTCTTAACAAGTAAAGAACCTAATGCCTGGGCTGATGAGATGGCTCCTGGATGAAGGCTCTTGCCCTAGAAGCCCAGCAACCTGAGATTATTGAATACTTGGAATCCACTTAAAGGTATAAAGCAAGAATGAAATATACAACTTTGTTGTTATTTAGCCTCTACATATGCTCTATGTGAAAACCCCCTCTCTTACACACACACACACACACACAGTAATGATTAACATACGACAAAAAGCATCCTCTGTCTATAACTCAACGTTGTAGTAGTTGTATCAAGAGTCTAGCTAAGTTCAATGTCTTATCTGCTCCAGCAAAGAAATACTAGAAGTAAAAGTGAGTCAATTGATCCAGCTTTAATTTCGAGCAACTCCTGTAAAACAAAGAAAACTTGAAAGCAGAAAGGAAAATTGTGTAATAGGCCACACTATTTTGGTGTATAGCACTCATTTAATTAGTATAATTAAATCAAACACAAAGTGGAGCTCAAGGAACCCAATGAGAGAGGAGGAGGAAGGATTAAAGGAGCCAGAACTATGAAGGTAGAGAAAAGTCTTTTGGTGGAAGCAGCTTCATCCATAAGTTCTTTACAGCATGTCATGAGACCCTTCTCAGCAAAAAAAAAAAGAAAGAAAAAGCAAGAAAACATGGCCCAACAAAATCAACTAAGCAGGAACCAGAAGTCTTATGGGCTAACAGACAAAAGCAACAATTATTGAGACTGTATAGGTATGAGCTAAGTCCTCTTCATATGCTACAATTGCATAGCTTGGTGTTCTTGTGGGAGTGGGAGTTGACTCTTTTGCCTGCTCTTAGGACCCTTTTCCTGCTTCTGGGTTGCCTCATCCAGACTTGATATGATGCTATGTGGTTAGTCTTATTGTAACTTGTTATGCTTGGGTAGCGGGGCTACTCTTTTCCAAAGAGAAATGCAGGAAGAGTGGAACTGGGAGAGATTTGAGGTGGTAGGAATGCTGGGAGGAGTGGAGAGGAGAAACTGTGGCCAGGATACAATATATGAGTAAATTTTAAATGTAACATTTATGCAAATTGATAATCAAACAGTGAGAATTTCTGCTGAAAGACGAATAAGTCGTTTCTGTTGAAAGACAAATAGTTGTTTCAGCTTTCTAACTATTGTGAATAGATCAGCATTTAACATGGCTGAAGAATCATCTATGAAGTAAGATGTCAATCTTTGGCTATAAATCATGGTTTCACGGGATCATGTGGCAGATTTGTGTGGTGTAGGAGGTCCGTCTGTCTATGTGCTCTTTCATTGGTTGAATAAAGAAACTGCCTTGGCCTTTTGATAGGACAGAACTTAGGTTGGCGGGAAAGACAGAACTGAATGCTGGGAAGAAGGGCAGAGTGGCAGACGCCATGGATCTCCTGCCTGAGACTGACGCTGGTTAGAATCTTTCTGGGTAAGCCGCAACCTCGCGGTGTTATACAGATTATTAGAAATGGGTTGAATCAAGATGTGAGAGTTAGCCAATAATGGGCTAGAGATAATGGATCGGGCAGTAATTTAATTAATATATTTTCTGTGTGATTATTTTGGGTATAAACTAGCCAGGCACTGGAACAAGGAGCCCTGCTGCTCCTTACTACATTTGTGTTTAGTTTTTTTTTGATTCTGTCCACAAATATTTCCAGAGAACCTGAACCAGTTTGGAAGCCTACCAACAATGAATTGAATGAGGTCTCCCTTTTCTCCACATCTCCTCCAGCACTTATTGTCAATTGTTATGTTGATTTTGTCATTATGATTGGGGTGAAGTGAAATCTCAAGTTGTTTTAATCTGTATTTCCCTAATTGCAAGGGATGATGAACAGTTTTTGAGATATTTTTCAGCCATTTTTACTGCTTCTTTTGAGACCTCCCTGATCAGATGTGAAGCCCTTTTTGATGTGTCACTTGTTAATTTAAATTTCTGAATTATAATTAGAAATATATTTATTTTTCTCACCCTTAAAATGTAAAAATACATCAGAGAAGAAAATAAAAGTGGGTAGGAAGGTCACAACATCAAACATCCTATAAGAGCAATGCTATATAGAAGTATAGTTTGATGCAACACCAAACTGAACATATATGTGTATATATATATATATATTCAAATTTATTTACTTTTTCTAATTAGTCTTCTTTTCTGAAAATTCATTACAATTTTTATTTTAGAATGCTTTCCAAGATTGAATTATATTTTGTATGGAGAACTAGATTTTATTGTCTCTTGGTTTGAAACATTTTTAGATTGATGGACTAAAGGTCTTTGGAAATATCAAAATATATTTTTAATCCTTACACAGAATAATTTAAACATGGTTCTTCCTAGAATTATGAATAAATGCAATCATACACTCCATTTACCAGAACCCATTATTTCCAAGAAATACCAAGAACATTATTAAAATGTATTAATGAAGAACATTATATAACCAGAAAGCTTCATTAATTCTTCACCTGTAAAAAATTCAAGTATCTGTCTATTTCTCAATGATAAAATTTAGAAATATAGCATACAATATAAAAAGTTTGTTAATGTTTTCACATTCCTATTATGTTAGTCTTTGAGATTCATGAGCAATAAATAAATCAGTATTCCTAATTTTTTTTCAAATTTTTAAATTTATGGTAGTTTATACATACTTTAAATACTCATAATGTTCTATAATTTAAGTAGCTGAAAATCTTGTTTAAAGAATCCAGTATCATAAATTTGAATATACTTACAGAGAACTACATCCTACGGGAACATTCAATTGAACAAACACAATTTAAAATTCAAGTAATGTTTCAGTACCTTGTGGAATCAAATGGAGTCACTGCCAAATTAAGAACTAATTTTGTATTGAAAAGATATTAGACTTTGAGAAAGCATCCAGTAGAGTCACACAAAAGTATACTACATCTATGTGCCGCTTAGTAGTAATTTGTCTTTTTTATTATGCTTCCTTGCTCTCCATTATAAGTAGTACACTGACAGATACAATTATTTAAATATATATGTGTATATATCTTAGGCTAGAATCTACACACCTGAGGGAATATGCATATTTTAAGATTTTTTGAGATTGGGCAAATTTACTTTAGAATTGTATCAATTTTCATGCAAATTTTGTGACTTAGCTTTTTTAGAACTGAATTATATTCCCTGTTATGTATTTATTAGACTTTCATTGTCCATTTATCTGTTGATGAACAAAGTTGTTTTCAGCTTCTTTATTCAATGGATAGAATAGTAATAAACAAAGGTATGCAAATAACTTTATGGCAGCAGTTTATGGCATTCTATTATATGAAAGATTTATTTTACAAATCTCATTAAAATAAACACCCATGACCCCCCATAACTTCTCTCTCTGTTTTCTTACAAAGAATATTCATCACACTATCACCAAAGATTTAATTAACAACTCATGGTCCACTTCTTGCTGATGAAAAAATTCTTACATCTACACATATGTCCTTTTAAGTCAAGATCATCAGAATTTTCATAATTCCACATTAACGTTTTATAAAAGTTAACCACTTGCTTTATACTTAGCTTCCTTTCCTCCCAAGTCCTGGGATTAGATCTTGGTGTTATGAAGAGATATAATCCCCTATGGGAAAACAGCAAGGCAAGAATAGAGGGAAACTGGTATTCTAAATGATCCTAGTTCTATCACTCACTAGTTTTTAGATACCCATCATGAGATAATAACCTCCAAGATTGCGTAAAACATTTTATTAATAACTGTATTTCAATAAGCTATATATGTGATATATATGAATAATAATATATGTAATATGATATATACTATATGCTATTTCCTAAAAACAGACTTAGTTGCCACTAATGTAACACAAACTCACATACACATGTGCACACACACACCTCTTAAACATATAATATTGTCTTAGAAGTCAATAATCAGACATCATCTCAGAGTAAATGCCTGGCAAATTGTACTATGCTACTGGAACACATTCAAGCAAACAGTCCCACCAGGCATACAACTACAGAAGCAATGAAAATGAATATAATGATGGTGTCTATCAGAGATCTGGAAAAGCCCCTCAGCTGTATATTCAATATATTTAATATATTTTAATATATATTTAATATATTCCAGATGTTATTCTCAGTCAGAGAGCACCTCAGATGCACCTCATTAAGAGTGTCAGTTAAAGGCAGCGAGTTAAAGCTGCAGCAAAAATGAATATTGCTGTGACATTTTGTCTCCTGGAAATGGCCAAGAAGATATGCCCATGAAGTTTCATCAATATGTCTGTTGAATCAAAATCTTAAAAAGAACAACAGTGTACAAGCTAATAAGAAAAGGGGAATTGCATGGGGCCCAAACCCTAGACACAGCCCTGAGATTGTGTACAGGTAACACTATATGAACTGAGCAAGTTGTATTTATATATTTATCAATACAAACATTTATACTTATGTACGTATTTATACACACAAAATATATAGTTATGTTTTAAATTTAAAATATGTCTAAAATTAGAAATAATTGTCATCATAGAGCATTTGTCCAGTAACTGATGGAAGTAGTTGCAGAGATCCACAGGGAAGCATTGGTAAGAGCTCCAGGGATCCTGTTGAAGAAAAGGAGGAAGAATGGAATGAGCCAGGAGGTTCAAGGTGAACACAAGGGAACCCACAGAGACTACTAATCTATGCTCATAAGCTCTCACAGACACCAGATTGACAGCTAAGGAGCACACACGGGACTGACCTAGGCCCTCAGCATATGTATGACAGTTGTATACCGTGGTCTACATGTGGTAATCCTAGCAATGGGAACTGGGCCTGTCCCCGATGCTTTGGCAGCTTCTTGGGAGTCTTTTTCATATTGGACTGCCTTCCCAAGGCTTAAGGCGAGGGGAGGAGCTTAGACCCACAGCAGCTTGATATGTCATGGTTTGTTTACAGCCACGGAAGGCCAGCCACATTCTGAACAGAAGCAGAGGATTGGATGGCAGTGGTAGAAGGGAGGATTGTGAAAGGAATGGGAGGAGAGGAGAGACTGGGGTTGGTATCTAAAACAAATGAATAATTTTAAAAATTAAAAAGAAAGGGACATTTTGGAAGCCTTGTAGATGCACATGAATTTATTGAAACCAGTTTCCCATAATTCTAGAAGCACAGAAGCCAGAAGACTAATAACAAAGTGTAAGTCTTAATGCTATTTCAAGAATGGATGCTTAAATATGATTACTGTAAGTGAAATTTTCTGGAAGCAATTAGACTACAGAAATCTGTTATATAATTTAATTCCTGGAAAATAAGCTTGAATTATAAAAATACCTGAGAAAGTTTCATTTCTACATCGCAGACTCCCCAGAGTGCTATAGCTGAAAGGGAAGTCCAAATGCTTGTCATGCACAGGAGTAGGCATGCCTTTCAACGCTCTTTTAATGCAGTTAGTTGTACATAAACTATCGCCCAGGCCAGTGTAGACTCTGTTTTGTTTTGCGACTAAAATGTTTTCAGCATAAGAAAAATTAGTTTTGTTTACTGGGCCTACATATTAGTTATGAGTTCTGTCATGTCTACAAGGCTGATGAACCCACTATTTTGCTTTATCTTTAAATTTTGTTTTATTTTGTTTTTGAGACAGGGTTTCATTGTAGATGTGGAGCCTGTCCTGGATCTAGCTTTTGTAGATCAGGCTGAATGTGAACTCACAGGAATCTGCCTGCCTCTGCCTCCAGAGTGCTGGAATTAAAGGCGTACACCACCATTACCCAGCCCAGATGTATTTAGATTTTTTATATCATCAACACACCTTTTCATCAGAAGAAGGCACTCTTCTAAACTTTACTCAACAGTATATGTGGTAATAAACAATCTCAAAAATCTCAGCAATTGTAGCAGAACAT
The DNA here is from genome assembly GCA_001685075.1 of Bramus lutescens. Taxonomy (NCBI): domain Eukaryota; kingdom Metazoa; phylum Chordata; class Mammalia; order Rodentia; family Cricetidae; genus Bramus; species Bramus lutescens. The sequence continues at coordinate 64,818 of LOEQ01007582.1, read as the reverse complement.
GTAAGTGGAGAATGTTCATTCATTTCCTGGCTGAATGACCACAAATGGCACCATTGTGGGCAACTACTTCCACATAAAACCTGAGAGAGCCTGGAAAGTAATTCTAGACACAAAAGGACAGAGTTAATCATGGCTTCTTGATATCAGTGTTTTCTCACTGGGTTTTGGTTGCTAGAGGCAAACACGTCTAATTAAAGAAAGGCATCCTGACTGAGCTTTAGATGTAAAAACCTTGTGGCTCTTTTAAGAGGCCCTATCATCAAACACTTAAATGGCATTTATGAATAGACTACAGCATTCTTCTTGGCGGTGGCAGGGACCTTGAAACTCCATAGAGTTGTGGCAATAAACATGGGTCCTCCACCATGAAGTTAGACTTTCAGAATACTAAGGAATGGCGAAGATCCAGGCAACAAAGCCATGGCTTTGACCTTAGCCATATCACTTAGTAAATTAAAAACTCATGTGAACAGAAAAAGAGATATACAGATAGATTTAGATGAAAGAAAACCTTATAAATGGTTTACATTGTATTTAAAAATATATGTAGGCTTGGGAGAGAAAAGAAAAAGGATAAGTTCTTAGGAAAAAAAGAAAGAAAGTGAGTAAATGGGTGTGGTGGCACACATCTTTAATCCCAGCACTCTGGAGGCAAAGGCAGGTACATCTCTGTGAATTCAAGGACAGCCTGGTCTACATAGTGATTTCCAGGACAGTCAAAGATACACAGAGAAACCCTGTCTCAAAAAAAATAATAAAGTAAAAGTAAAAATTACAAATTAGAGCTAAAAATAAAGTCACATAAAGAAGAAAAATATACGGAGAATCTGGATACTGTATGTTATTGTGTTTTCTTTGAATTGCCTGATGGCTGAGGAAGGAGCAACAGCTGCTAAAATACATTTAATTATAAATGCTGCTGTATTAATCTGACAAACATATTTTGAAAATGCCCTGACTTCAAAATTTAAATCAAAAGATATGTTACTTTGGAGAAGAGATTTTGCTTTTTTTCTCACAGGGAATGGGAGGCTATGGAATCATTCTGGGTTAAGAAAAATCAGGTTTAATCAAGGAAGACCCCCTGAAAAAACTCTAATAGGAGCAGATGACCCACATGATCCAACATTTCAGAGGACCTCTGTTGGAGTTTCCTCTGAGTTCTACATCCAGAACAACCTCAAGACTGTTGGCTGAGATCAAGTCTCACAGAATATTCAGTCAGAACTTGACCATAATCCTAAATTTTCTTCAAGTCTGCATAAGATTATCAGTACCCCAATAAGCAGGAAGTAGCCTAGGAAACTATGCCCACCCCCCCAATGGATTATAGGTGTTAGCCTTGGTTTAGAGTGTTGTTTACAAGTTGTTAGGGATAATGGTCAGGAAAAAAGCTAAGCAAAGGGGATTAGATTCAGAGTTCTTGTTTCAAAAAGAAAAAAAAAAGAAGGGGAGTACTGTGGAACAATGATATACCCTGTCAAAATTTGTATTGGTTTAATAAAATGCTGATTGGTATTGGTCAGTAGCCAGGCAGGATGTATAGCTGTGATGACCATAGTAGAAGAATTCTGGGAAGAGGAAAGAATCAGTCTGCTCTTGTCACCCAGATGCAGGGTAAGCAAGATGAGAATGTCTCAATGATAAAGTGTACTGAGCCATGTGGCTAACACAGACAAGAATTATGAGATAATTTAAGATGAAAGAGATAGTTAATAAGAATCCTGAGATAATAGGCCAGCCCATTTACAATTACTGTAGGCTTTTGTGTGTTTCTTTGCGACTAAAAGGCTACAGGAACATGTGAGACATAAATCTCTATCAAAAAGAACATTTGTAATAAAATTCAATGTAAATCATTAAGAAAACACACATACAAAAACAGAATCAGAATCCATAAAGTACAAAGAATAAAATTACTACTAGAAGGGAAGACCAGGGACATGCTAATAATCTACTGAAAAGTTTACTCACTGATAATATGAGTCTTTTTTCATATTTGAAACTGATCATAAATATTTGCATTTTGTTTTCTACAAAATAATTTTATTGAATTCAGCAACTTCCAAATCACCACTGTATAACCAACATGAGATGAATTAATGTTAATATAAGTCTAAAATAGAATCTTCTGCACAAAAAATTAAAACAAAAGGGACATCACTTAGCTATACTAAATTTTGAATTGCATAAGGTATTTGCTTAGGAGTTTAGCTTTCCTCATTAAATAGAAAATAAATGTGTTCCCTGTGAGAAAATACATTCAGCAAGAGATTTGTTGGTACTAAATAAGAGATGATTAACAAAACATCTACACAAAGCAGGAAACTATTATAACAAGACATGTCTGTGATAGAAAAACTAGGATATAAGTTGTCAGATGTTCATTTATGCCACTGAGAACCTACTACAAAAAATACTAAAGGAAAATTTCAGCAGAAGGAAACAACCTTTCCATCATTATCAATGAGCAACTTCAGACTATGATGCAGTATGGCATCTAAAGAGAAGAAACCAATATAATTGTGTTGAGAAGAATCTTGGAGCTTATTCCAGTTCTGAGAAAGTAAACACCAAACTAATAAGTCCTACAAAAATAATGCTCAATAGATGGGAGTGGTAAGTTGAACAAAAATGTCTTGAATTTAACAAAGCAGGAGGATTGCCCAGTACCCCACAGCCGGCATGCCCCAAAGTCACACAGACATCTCCGTAAGTAATAAAACTGATTGGCCCATTAGCTCAGTGTTCTTATTAGCTCTTGTAGCTTGTATTAACCCATTATTCTTATCTATGTTAGCCATGTGGCTCAGTACGCTTCACAGTGGGGTAGATCACATGTTGCTTCTTAGGAGTCTGGGCAGGAGTGGGGGGAATTGGCTTTTTCTTTTCCAGCATTTTCCTGTTCTCATCTCCCTGCCTCTACTTTCTGTCTGGTTGACCCGCCTATAATTATTGCCTGGCTGATCAGCGTTTTATTAAAATACATGATTGACAGAATACAGACAATTCTCCCGCAACATTATCCCTTCTTAAGTAACTGGTTGTTCAATTAAAACCATATAAAGAAATGAAAGGAAAATAAATTCCACAAGAGGGATACCACATCATCCTATCTTAAAATCATTGTGGTTTGGATATAGTTAAGAGAAGAACTCTTTTGAGGGTATGCTTATAATCAAGTATGAGAATAAAATATACATATTTTATGGTAGAGATTTTGGTAGAATATTTTTAGAAAGCCTGTAATTTTAATGAGAGTATTGATTAATATGTGGTCTTGGCTATTAAAGAAAATGGAAAATGATGAGTTATTTCTGCTTAGAGACATGTCTGTGTGTATCGTTAGTGAGTAAATAACCAAGTACCACCTAGCTTCAAGAGCTTTGCAGACTGTTTCTCCTGGTTGCTCTATTCTTTTGAGTTTACTTATTTTTCCTCCCTTAAGAACAAAACTTACATTTTATTTCTGGTGTACAAACAATGCATTCATTATTATAAAAGCATATTTTTAATCACTTTAGAATTGTTACAAAGTATGCTAGCTTTATTCATTGGCTCTGACTTGTTATCAGTAACAATGTGTTTAATTCCATGTCAGGGTGACACAGTGGAAATTCATTCAGCTCAATAGTAGAATGTTGGCTTATAAAGTCCATAACTCAGTCAGGTGGTAGTGGCACATGCCTTTAAACCCTTTAATCCAGCACTTGGGTGGCAGAGACAGGCAGATTTCTGTGAGTTCAAGGCCATCCTGGTCTACAGAATGATTTCCAGGACAGACTCCAAAGTTACACAGAGAAACCCTGTCTTAAATATATATATATATATATATATATATATATTCCATAACTCTAGCTTCAATGGCTTTTAATAAATAATTAAAGTAATATTAATACTAAGTATAATTACACAGATATCCTTAGCTATAATTGTTCTATTCAGACTACTAGAATAAGTAAATATATTGAATTTATACATAAATACATACATACATACATGTAACTCATGCACAAGAAAAAGTTATTTTCTGAATTCAAACTGCAACTTATTTCAAGTTTGTTTTGCTCAATTCTTGGTCTGTTCTACTCTGAATCTGTATTCAGGTCCTTAGTGAAAGAATCTATTTAAACTTGTAAATGTTACTATGTAAGCTCATGACTTTCTATCCATTTTCTTGGTTGTTTCCAGTTTAGTCCTAAGAACCAGTTCTTGCTTTATTTGAATCCAGAATAGCACAGTTTCCCACACTTAAGTCTATACACATTCTCCTCTATATGTCACAGAGATCTTAAGCTGCTCGGGTCTTACTTCTTGGTATTCCCCCACTTTACAGCATACTTCATTGTGATCTCAGAAGAAATATTTTGTTTTTAAAGAAATAACATTTTTTCCTAATGTCACTCATAATTTGTGTGCTCAGAACCTATTCCAATGTGTTCTCTATATTTGCAACTGAGGATATTTCTCAGAGATAAAAGTTAATGTCTACCAAGTACCAGACTTTAGGTTCATTACCAAATCAGCATCATTATAATAATCACCCACATATTTTTCTATAATTGATTCACTAATACAGGAAACAAATCAAAATACAGAAGATTTGCACAGAAATGGTCCTGTGATTATTTTGTCATTTTTTTGGGGGGGAAAAGGCTCATAAGGTCTAATACCCATGAGGATTAAAATGTTTACTTTTTACTTTTTTTTTGGTCTGTGTGTGAGGATTGCACATAAATGTATGTGCTTGTGGAGGCTAGATATCAGATTCCCTGAAGCTATAGTTGTAAGAGGTCGTGGGTCAACCACTGTGGATTTAGACAAATTGAAGGCTTTGGAAGGGCAGTACAAACTCTTAAAGTTTGAGCAATCACTTGTCTTCAAACAACACAGTTTTGAAGGCAATAAATAATTACCATGGGAGAATAGCTCAAAGGTTACCATGTCTCTCAGGGGAATATGAGTAGCTCATTGTGGCTGGGGAAGGAGAAAATATTTTCTTTATGGTATACCACTAATACATCCTACATGGTTCTGTAAATACCAACTTTACATAATTTTACAAGCAATCCTAATTATTCTCATTGACTAAAACCCAAAATAAAGACATGGACATAGAAGCAAAGCGACCAGGAAGTAAAGGAGGATTAACAGGAATGGAAGGGGTGCAGTAAGAGTGAGGGTTTCAAAATGATCAAGACTCACATGCATGCATGAAAACCTAACGAAGAATAAAAGGAAAAGCAAATTGTAACGTGGTTGAGATCCTACTTTAGTTGTTCCATAGGGAAATCTTAACTTGTTCCCAGTCAGCTCACTATGTCCTACCTACCTGGAGATCTGTCCTTTTTCTGGCTATCAAGGGAATCCTATTCATGATGGGAGCCCCAAATCTGAGATTTGTCCTTATATTGCGACAATAATCACTGTTCTCTCTTCCTTCTCTGATATTGCTTATTTCTCAGCGCAACCACCTCTAATGAGACAAAGTTCACATAATTTTACTAAATATTTCTTTTTTATTTTTCATTGTTTGCTTATTCATTCTTCACATTTTCAGTATATTTTTATCTTTTTTTTACAGTTTTCTTTAGTGAAAAGATCGGTTTCAGACCTCATTCATACCAAAGCACTTGTGGTTTTGTCATAACATCCTTTTCCAAATCACTCTCCATATCACCATCACCCACATTCCTGTTAGCTCAAACTTCTCGGGTGCTAGTCATTTTTCTACACTTCCTGTCAATTTTAAATGCCTCTTGTAAGCCACTGCTACTTATGAGACTCTTCTAGTTTAATTGCACTATCTTGCCTAATAACCAGTTCACTTCAAGAGTCAGCTTGATCATGTTCTCCCTCCTTCTGCTCCTCATATGGACCTTGGGAGCTCAGTCAAGTGCCCCAATGTGGGTCTCTGTCTCTATCTTCATCCATCTGCCAGATGCAGGTTCTATGGTGATATGCAAGGTATTCATCAGTGTGGCTATAGGATAGGATCAGTTCAGGCGCCCTCTCCTCAGCT